>PVJH01005655.1:17486-97582 GCA_004026705.1 Nesogale talazaci | reverse complement strand
GTAAAATGGAAATGAATGGAGATACTTTAGTGACAAACAAGCTCATCTCAAACAAAACCAAACATCAAAAGTCCCAATGGTTCGGCCCTTGCCTAGATGAGTTTCTATTGGACAGAGAGCACGGGGCCGTTTCTGTCAGTCTCCTTCCCCACAGGCGAGGGACTGGAGCCTGAGAGTTAGGGACACACACCAAAACGATCTCTCAGGGGATCGGGATTCTCTTTCCCCTCCATCGCCCTGCTCTGCCACACACAAGGGGTTTCTCAGCATCAACGATGCTGTCACTGATCTCACGTGGGAGCCAAGGAGACAGCACTGGAGTGAATGTGAAAGGGGGGGCGCATTCCTGAGTCAGCCCATAGCAAGACGCCTGCTCTTCAAGATGTAGAAAAGGCAGCCGAGAAAAAGCAACTCAGGACCTCATTCTTTTCAAGATGAGAAAGCTTGCAGGCAAAATAGAGGTGGCGGAGTCCCAGGAATGGGAGTCTCAGTCCCACGAGCTGTAACTTTAGAGAAAGAAATTAGATGACAATGTAACTCTGCAATGTTTAAGTGGAAAGTCATTTAAAGTGGAAGCCGAGTCAAGGGGAGTATCAGGCAGAAGAGAAGCGAATGTTAATAATGCATCTATAAAACAGTCTGGTGAGAAATGATAAAATGGAGGAAAAAGGGAGAGGTGTTTTACTGTTCAGGTGTCAAAACTTTAAGACGGACATGTAGGTGGCAAGTTCACATACATGATCGCTCATTCTGCCGAACATAGCTGGGCGAGCAAATGCCAACGCTTCACGAATGTGCTTAATTTTCAGAATAATTGCAAGTGACTTTTGAAGTTCTAGGCTAAGGGGGGCATGTGCACATCTGGTCCTGAGGCAGGTTCTCTAAGGTGAGGTGCTGTTGTTTGCAGGGGTCTGACGCACAGTGACCCCAGGCGCAGCAGAAGGGAACACAGCCTGGACCTGTGCCATTCTCACAACGATCCTATTTGAGCCCACTGTTTCCCTTGTTTTTTTTGGGGGGGGGGCATCACTGCCCTCTGGTGGTGGGAGTAGGAGGCCCAGCCTTGGCTCCTGTGGAGCCGCTGCTGGAATTGGACCTCCATCCCATTGGGCCGCAGTCCTGCGCACAACCACTGTGCCACCGGGGCTCAGCCCTTGTTTCCCTTGTTCTGTCTCCATCTATCTTGCCCTTCAGACTGGCCTTCCCTTCAGCAGGCATGGTGGCCTCTTCCAGAGACCACTCTTTTCTGACTAGACGCCCAAAGTACATCAGATGAAACCACATCCTCGCTTCCAAGGAGCGTTCTGGCTGTTCTTCCAGGACAGCTTTGTTTGTTCTTCTGGCAGTCTGTGTTACTCTCAATATTCTTTGCCAGAGCCATAGTTTGAACGCATCCTTCCCCCGGCTGTCTTCCCTGTTCATGGTCCAGTGTTCACAGGCAGAGGAGGCGAGTGCAAACACCGTGGCTGCAGTCAAGTGCTCTGCAGTCCTCGGGGCGATGTCCTGGCTCTTGGACACATGGGAAAGGAGGTTGTGTGCCGCAGATGGACTGAACGCAAACCCAATCCTTTGACCTCTTGGCTGCTGATTTCCTGAGCATGGGCTGTGGGTCTGAGCAGAATGAGACCTTTGACGGCTCCAATCCTTCCTGTCTACCATGATGTTGCAGATGTGAGCAGATGGCTGATATTAATTCATGGGCTGCCAGATGCAATATTTGAAGACTGAGTCTCCTATGGACTCAACCCTCTTTATTATATCATATTGAAGGAGCTAATTTCTAAAACATCAACAAACACAAATTCAGGTCACAGGATATCTAGTATCTGCTCCTGTACATGAAATAGACCCACTGGCAATTGCCCTCAACTAGATCACTGACCAACAGCAGGAAACAATCATATCTCTAAATACATTCCTGTTGCTTCTGCTCCCAGATGTAAGGTCAGAAGTCAGAGGGGCCCCTCTGACTGGACACCCACACTCAATTCTTTTGAAACTGTCGAAGATAATATTAATTTCCATGAAACATGGATCTTTCCAATTCCAATCCTGATTCACTGTAGAATCAAAAAGCGAGTGGACCACTAAAATCACTATTGCCACGAGTCTCCTCCTGGGAGTGATTCATTATGAATCAGCGGTGATTTTTTCCATTGCAAATGCCCCATTTACATGTGCAAAGTTCAGTGAGCACCTGCATTAATCAAGGTGAGTCGTAAACTAGGGCTTCTCCCCAAAACAACAACAAAAACTATTTAAAATTACAAGTGCTACTTTAAGTATAGAGGGGGATTTATTATCATATTCAAGGAGGTACATCTTAGCCAGGTTAAGAAACACTCTGGGATCTGCACTGACAATGACTGTGATTAAGGCATTGGCCTCACACCCTGAAGGATGATGGAGCACGAGGGGCATGCTGGCTGTGTTTGGGCTGCTGGGATGGGAACCCACCAATTTCCCAGCAGGAAAAAGCCAATACAGTCCACTTCCTTAAAGACTTACGGCCTGGGGGCTGAGCCCCGGAGGCGTAGTGGTTATGCACGGGACTGCGGCCCACTGGGTTGGAGGTTCAATTGCAGCTCCCAGGAGCAAAGGCTGGGCCTCCTACTCCCACCACTAGAGGACAGTGATGCCCAAAAAACTAAAAAAAAATAAAAATAAAAAAGACTACGGCCTGGCAGCCTCTCTGGGGCAGGTTCACTCCTAGAATTGGGACAGTGTTTACTTCCCTCAGCAATGAAGAGCAAATGGATCTTTTGACAAGAGCCACTATTTTTAACTGCTCTGTCTTGGGGCTGTTCATTCTGGAGTGAGATGATTATTCCGGCCCTGTGAGATGGGTTCTACATGTGGACGGCCCATGTCTCAGAGAGGTGGTTCTGGATTTCAGAGGCACCTAGCCCTGCAGAAGAAGATCCACATCAGCTGAGCCCCACCCCTTGTGTCTTCTGAGAATCATCATTTCTATGAGGATAGTAACTGGTTTGGGGCACCATCCCTCTGATATCTTTTTTATTTTATTTTATTTTATTTATTTATTTATTTATTTATTTTTAGGCATCATTGCCCTCAGGTGGTGGGAGTAGGAGGCCCAGCCTTTGCTCCTGGGAGCTGCAATTGAACCTCCAACCCAGTGGGCCGCAGTCCCGTGCACAACTATTACGCCACCGGGGCTCAGCCCTCTCTCTGATACCTTAATAACTGCGTCTTGATATATCAACTCCCTGTTTGTTTCCATGAGAATCCTAATGGGCCTGGCCATGGGAGCACCTGAAGGACAAAGGTGACAGACAGCTAAATAGCTTGTGTGACATCCAAAGTAGCTTCTCTGGGATGTCATGGCAAACAACGGCATAGCCTGTACTATGGTAGGTCATTAAAAAGTGCCACCTGCTACATTCCAGTATTCTGACCTCAATTATTCTTTCAAAAACTCAGGGATTATGTAGAGACTGGTGGAACCCTCAAGACTGGGTACCTTGTCAAAACTGGACCTGAACTCAATGCCTTTCCCACCATCAATTTTCATCAATTTTCAGGCAAACAATAGTCGCATGCAGGGAGCCATCCCACATCCCACTCAGGAGGCATGCACTTGGAATCATTTGAGAGCAAAGGGCAGCACTTCCCAGGATGCAGGCTGGAAGGGTTAAGGAGGGAGGGATGCAAACAAGAAGCTCAGGGAGGGAGTGGGGATGGCAGCCCATGGCACGGAGCAAAATGTTCGTTACGAGAAGAGAAACGATATCAAGCACAAGGAAGCTTCGAAGAGTTCACGGACATATTCCATTACCTTTCAGTTCCACTTTCCCACAAACTTTTTGAAGCCCCCTCTTTTCTCACTGAAGGGTGAACTCATTCTATCTCTTTAAGTCATTATCTGAGATTTTTACAAGTCTATTTGGGAAAAAAAAGTACAGTTTTCAGAGGAGCCAAAACACTAAATTGTTGGGAAGTGTAAGAGCCAGTACCCCTGACACAGAGGCTGGCAGGACTCTTGGGAATGGCACCGAATAGTCTCCTGTGCTTTCAGAACCATTAGGGTCATTTTCTTAGGGATTGGGCTATTCGCAGTGTCAACTTCGGCAATGACGTGCTTTAATTTATAAATTTTCAGACAACTACCTTGTCACCAGGCTCAAATAGATGAGTATTGTAGAGTGGATGGTGCTCCCCCAACCCCTGCCACCAGAAACTTGGCTGGAGTCATAACACCTGGCCCTGGCCCTGCGCAGCTGACTTTGTTTGACTCCCAGGCCTTTCTTTGGAGGGTGGGCCCTAATCCTTCGGAGTGGCATCTCCTCAAGGAGAAGAGACTCAGAGTGTCCCCAGAGGATGACTGAGGGCATGTGCATATGGAGCCACCAGCCTCAAACCTTCCTGGGCCCCTCCCTACCCCACCCGAGCCCCACTCCTAGGTCTCAGCACGGCCAGAGGATGTCCCTCTGGTGTCCTGTATAAGCCAGACTGTGGTCTCTTAGGGGGAATTATATAAGGAGACTTCATCTGCATTCAAAGGATTCAGTATGAAAGTTGGCAAAAATTATGTCTATTTCCCTTTACATTATATTCAGCCACCCACTTGTCTGTCGCTGTGTCGTACTGGGGTGGTTTGTATGTTGCTGTGATGTTGGAGGCTATGTCACTGGTAATCAAATATTATCAGGGCTTCCAAAGTGAACCGGTTTCATCCTGGCTTCCAGATTAAGAACTGACTATTGAGAAGGAATTTGCTGCCTGCTTCTGAGGAATTAGCCACTGAAAACCTTATGGACAGCACAGAAACGCTGTTAAATACTGGAAGCAGCTTGAATAGCGTAAGATCATTGCCAGAGATGGCACTAGAAGGTGAATCCTTCCGGTCAGAAGGCCCTCAACAGGCACAGAAGAAGAGCTGCCTTCACCAAGCAGAGTCGACCACACTGATGTGTGTAGTCCGGACTCCAGGACTCTCATTGCTGATAGGTCACGGCTCAGGATGAGAAGAAGCAGAGGGCTGCAATCCTCAATTACTGATCAGAACTTGAAATGTACTGAGTACTCATCTAGGAAAACTGGAAGCTGTCAAAATGGAAATGGAACACATAAAGATTGACATATTAGGCATTAGTGAGTCGGGATAGATTGTATTGGACATTTTTGACTCAGAAAATCATATGACTTCTTATGTTTGGAATGACAGATTCAAGAGGAACAGCATTGCATTCATAAACAAAGAGGACATTTCAATATCTATACTGAACACAGTGCTCTGTGATGGGATAATTTTCTTCTACATAGAGGAAACTACAGTCAATATAACCATTATTCAAAGTTATGCACCAGCAACCAAAGTTAATGATGCAGAAATGGAAGAATTCTACAAAGTTCTTCAGTCAGAAATTGATCAAACATAAAATCAAGATGTATTGCTATTTATTGGTGTTGGAATGTGCAGTAGTTACATGGTTTCGTGACAACTTGAAGCTATATAAAAATGTATGGGTGGTGTTTAGACTGTCGATCAGGTCACAGTTTGATGGTGCCTTCATGTGGGCATGGTCTTATTGTAAGGAGAATCCTGGGGAACCTCCCATCTCTCTTTCTTTCTCTCTGCCTTCACCTTCCTGCTGGCGGACCCTGGTTGCTGCTAGATCCCTGGAGATATATCCACTGTCATTGAGTCCACAAAATTTTGCCCCACCAGCCTGTGATATTCCTGCATTCTGCATTTTTGCATGTAGTTGTGTGAGTCTAAAGAGGAACTTATGGACTAGTATCCAACTTGTGAACTAGCATTGAACTTATGGACTTGATCTGGACTGGGCTGGAATCTTTGTTTGATATATAATTACTGTGTAATCTAAAGCTGTCTCTGAACATATATGAGTGTCACAGGATTTACTTCTTGAGTCAATCCAGTCTAATACAGAATGCAAAAGCTAGAAACAAAGAGAAAGAAACAGTAGCTGGAAAATATGGGCTTGGTAGTAGAAGCAAATTTGGAGACTCTGTGATAGAATTTTGCAAGACCAATGACTTCTTCATTGAAAATACGCATTTCAACAACCCAAACTGCAGCAATATCCATGAACCTCTCCCGATGGAACACACAGAAATCAAATTGATGATATCAGTGGGAGGGGGCAATGGAGAAACTCAGTGTCAGCAGCAAAAATGAATCCAGAGCCTGCTGTGGAACAGACCATCAATTGCACATATGTAAGCTCAGGCTGAAGCTGAAGAAAATGAAAACAAGTCTACTAGACCCCAACTATAACCTTGAATAAATTTTGCCTAAGTCCAGGCCATGCCTGGCTCGCTCTCATGAGGCAGCTTCTGGGCTCTGTGGCATCTGAATTGTAATGAAAATACCCTGTCAAGGAAAAATACATTTTGCCTTGTGTAAAGAAGTCTATTGATCAGGACACTCTAGAGAAAACCAGAGAACATCTTGCGTTGGACTGCTAACCCTAAGGTCCTTGGTCAGGACCACAGGTTGCTCTGAGGGAGAATGAGGAGGCCCTCCCCTACCTGCAGGATGCTTAGTGTCGGCAGAAACCCTGTATCACATGGTTGAGAGCTGGAACCAAATGAGGCCTGCAAAGGGAGCCTATGTATTTGGGATTGGAGTGTATTGTTGCCCAAACCCACCGGCATTTGCCCAGGGTCCCTCCACGGGTCCCAGGAGTTCTGCTGGCTGTCAGGGGAGTTGGCTGAGGATGGATGTGTGTGAGACCAGGGCAGCAGGTAGCACATCAGAGCATGTGGATTGGGGCTCAATGTTCCTCCAGGTCTTTTAAGAATTCCTTGGAATCCAGTCCAGCCTCATAATTGCTTGGCTTGTCATGAAAATAATGTCTTATGAATCTCTCTCAAACATTCATCTTCCTCACTGCCTAGCTTTAGCAAGTCTAGCCCAGTGTTTGAGAGGAGTTTTGAATGAGGCCCCCACAGATGTGCAGTGACAAGTGATGGGTGACAAGCATGGAGGATGACAGGATGGGGCCCCTCCTGACGGGGAGATGCCACAGTGGCATTTTCTTACCAGAGGGTTTTCGCCCAACTGGTGTGTAGAGCAGCTACTCGGCGGGTGTTGGTTGAAGCTGTCCCAGGAAATGTTTTGGCCGGTCCCTTGACCACAGAGATGAGAATTTCTTGGGCAACAGGAACGTGAAGTTCTTTAACACAAAGGTCTCACCTCAAGGATTACAAAGCCAAGGTCAACAGGAGAGATCAGTGTTGGAGCAGGGCGGGTGGGGCCACATGCTGCAGAGCCCCAGGTGGCGTTGGAGGGGCCACGTTTGAATGGTAGGCTGGAGAGGTGGAGGGTGAGTCCATAGGGTAGACACCAGGGCAGCTTCTCTCTGAGAAGTGATTGAAAGGTGGAGGGCTCTAAGCAGAGCCAGAAGATAGGGGGGCAAGGGGCTGGAGTCCCTCAGAGGAGCACCTGCCAAGAAAGGCAGGACAGAGACTGGATGAATTTGTTCTATATCTGCTTGTGAGTCGTTAAGGACTGGAGAAGGAGGTCTGGTGGCCTGTGATGTCGTCTCACTCAGGCTGAGAGCACCATCCTGGACCTGTTCGTCAGGCTGGTGTGGGCTCATGAAGGACACAAAGCAAGACAAAGCAATACAAACAAACAGTCGTAGTCCTCAGAGAAGGACAAAAAGAGTAGTACCACTCAGGAGCTTGTGTGTAAAAGCCCTGTCTGCAACCCTCCCCTGCTGCCTCCTTCTCTTCTCCTCTTGTGGGCCAAGCCCACGAAGGAGCTGAGTAGGGAGTCTGCCAGGGTAACCCAGAGAAGTTTTCTCTGGCCAGCCCTAGGGGAAAGGTATGCAGAGGTGCTTCTGTAAGGGACCAGGCCTGGAACCAGCTGGTCACTTTGTGCCTATGAGGACCAAGATTTATAATCAAGCATCGTAGGGAGGGGTCACAGCCCATGGTGATGAAGATTGAAACCACTCTGCTAGAGCCAAACTGTGACCTTGAATAGACCTTGCCAGAGTTTCCAGAGCACCTCAAGAGCAAGTTTGATGCGTGGAACACTAACGGCAGAAGATCTGATGAGCTGTGGGAGGACATCACTCATTACGACGACAAACGCCAACAGAAAAGAAAGGAAAGGTACAAGAGGATATCAGATGAGACTCTGAAGCTTGCAATTAATCAGAGCATATCTAAGGAAAGCGTCAGAAATGTGGGAGAACTCGCCAGCCTGCCAGGGTGAGTTGGAGGATGAGCGTCCCTAGAGACCCCTCAGGATAAAGGGCCTATATCCGAAAGCCCAAGACAAGACAGTACCACTCCGTGTGGGGACAGACAAGGCAGCATGAATCAGGGTTCACTGGACAGAAGCACACACCTTGAAATACTTGCCCCTCCTCCACCACAATCATCATCATCATCATCATCATCATCATCATCATCATCATCATCATGTCTACAGAAACCATTATGTAGCTAGAGTACACATTGAGGATATCTTTAATGCATTTTATTAACTATCTCATTCTGAAGTACTTCAAAACCACAGAAGAGAATGACGGAGAATATCCGTGCCTCTTAAATCAACAGACATAAGAAACTCCTCAGTGTTTAATTTGAGGATGAAGTTGGAAACTGGGTCCAAGGCAAGGCATTCAAACCAGGGTTAGTTTTCATCTGTGAGCTAAAGAGTCCAAACTCCCCAATCACAGGAAATCACAATGTGTGGCTATGAGGGAGGATGCCAACCGGAGGGCCCAACCCTTGTGACATCACTGTTGGGGACCAGCGAACACGCTTACTTGATCCATGAGGATGCAGCCTCCAGTCATGGTTCAGCGGTCGAGCGAAGTGAACTGACCGGCAAGTGGAGAAGCCCACCCAGGAACAGTGCCTTTCTTCCTCTTGATGGTATCTTAAACATCCTCGGATGGTTCCATTGGGCAAGGCCCGCCCGTTCTCACTGAGCTCCCCTCCCCTTTGTTCCCCTCTTCCCCCCTTCTCCCCGCCCACCGCCCCCCCGCACCACTTGACCTCTCAGAGGAGGGCCTGCAAACTGCCGGTGTGAACCGGGCCTGTGGGATGGAAAGGGCAGCGGGCATGGCCTGCAGGATTCACCAGCAACAGCAAGGAGGACATGATGCCCGCCAGCATTGTGCCTCCTCCTGAGAAGGTTGGTTGCACGCAGGAGGCCAGAACCCTGAGCCAGGATTGTAGCCCATCCCGAGGGCCAACAGACACCCCTGCACCCTTCCCCTGGAACCTCAGATGCCTTCTGGGATGCTGACATGTCATCTCCATTTTGGCTAAATCCCATTTGTAGAAACATGAGCCTGTGTCCACTGGCTTTCCTGGACGTGATGTCAACACTTCTCCACCCGGCCGGACAGAACAGAACTGCCCCCAGACATTTCCCAAGTTCTCATCTGTCTGGAAACAGACCACCTCCTTTCTGTTCTGGAAAGGCGAGTGAGTCTAAACCTTTGACCTTTGGGTTGGCAGCTCCCCACATGCCTCATATTGCCACCAGAGCTCCTTGGAGTGAGTTTGGGGAACGAAAGTGTCTGTCCAGCTTGCCCAACCTTTCTTACCATGCTAACATGTCTTTCTCTAACTCTAATATGAATGCCATGATCATTAGCCCCCACCTCCATCCTCCCCCCCCCACACACACATTCTGCCCGTGACTACTACACTGGCCCAGTGAAAATGAGCCTTCAATTAAAACAGCCACATTTACCATGGAGAAGCAGATGCTCTGGGCCACATTCCTACCTACCACACTGCCGAAGCAGGAAGGACCATCGTGTAAGGGCAGGGAAGAACTTTCCAAGGCATTCCATACACACAGAGCCTCTCAGCTGGATGAGAAGCTTCCGGGCCACTGTCTCCTGATGGACACATGACACGTTTGCCAATTACTTAGATGCGTTTGAATGCGTTCCTGCCTCTCAGGGAGGCGGGCATTGTCCAAATTGGAGACTTAAACAAGAGCTTGGTAGCTTTGAGAGCTAATTAAAACTTCATTATTAGTCCAGTAATGTCCCCTACACCAGCTTGATAAGAAACCCAATAACTGCCCGTGGTTTGTGGGTCTTTGAGTTGACACTTATAATTAAGCTGGGTGGGACCCAGTGCCCTCCAGGATCCACCCTGAAAGAGGAAAACAGACTTGTGAGTATGACGTGCTCCGTGGATTTCCATCCACCACAGGAGAGGCCTGGCCATGGACCCAGACTTCCCCTCTCAATCCTTCCCTTTCTGCCATAACAAAACACCATAATTACATCTGGAACACATCCTTCACAGATTTATTTGGGGAGGAGGGGCTGCTCGCCTTGACATCTGTTTCCAAACAAATGGAAGCCACATCGTCCAATGAATAATTCAATTTATGGAGAATGAATCCAATAATTTAACCTGCCCAAAAGGGGACGAGAGATAAGTTCTAATATAATTAACTCCTTTCTCTCTCTATTGATAAATCCATAACAGCGGCTTTTTAATATAAGCACACGTTCTTCTATCCGCCAACATCGCTCGCAGGCAATTTCAAGGCCGACACCCTGGTGTGTATTATGGGAATGTCAATGAACTTTAATATTATCTAGAACAAAACATAATTAGGAAGGAAACTCTTTGGGGAACAAGGATGTGTGATGTTTCATGTTGCAAAGCAGCGGAGCCCACGGTTTGCTTGGTTTGGGGAAAGTCATTTATGCCCATAAAACATATTAAAAGAAATATATCAAAACATATCAAAATTCCAGTTAGCTTCTCCAAGTGGAGAAAACAGTCAAGGGCTAGGAGCAGTGAGCTCTCTGACCCGTGTCACTAGGCGGGGCAGAGGCTGCTGCTGGCTCGCTGACTGGAGGGATGGCAGGTGGAGCCCAAGACACCGTGCCTGGAAGACAGGCCTGGCCATCTCCCGCATTGAGAACGCATTCAGGCAAGCACCGTGCGCAAGTTCCCCTTTGTGACACACAGACTCCCCAGGACTCAATACAGAATCTGAACACAACCTCGACTAGACACAGCAACTAAACACAGTAACATCTAAACACAACCACAACGAAGAGCACTACCACTCAACACACCGGCAACTAGACACAAGAACTAGACCCAGCAACCTGACGGAACAACTGGACACAACGAGACGTGGCAACAGCGAAACACAAGGACTAGACACAGCGACCAGGCATAACAATTAAGCACAAGCACAACTAAACACAAGCACAGCTAGACACACAGCAACTAAGCGCGATAAACACAACCACCATCAGACAGAGAGACTAAATACAACCACCTTGTAATGATAAATTTCACTAAGCTTAGCAAAACAAAGGCCCCTGCGGCTACTTGGCAAAGAAAAAGCTTGGCTGCAAACACAGTACTCAGGGCAGGCTTATCATAGGTTAAAATGATATCAGGAGCCGGATATGACTTCCCAAACTTCACCTCAAGAGACATCTCCTTTTAGCTGTACCATTGAGGAAGTGTCTGAGGCTGTCAGTCCTTACAGGAGCGCACAGCCCTCTGGCTCACCCAGACACAGAATATTCACTTGCTTTGTCTGCAGCTTGGCACCTAGCCCACTCATGAAGACCGAGCACAAACAAGTGTTGGTCAAAAGGCAGCAATAAACCAAGATTGGTTAGTCAAACTCAAATGCCTCGCAAATCGCCCTCACGTCATCCAAGAAAGGTGCTTAACTCATCACAGGCATATCAGCAATGCAGTGAGATCTGATGGAAGTGCCCCACCGGGAAAGCCCACACTCCGTTTCCATCCATTCCACACGTGAGTTGCTAAATTAAATGAGTCCATCTACTCCTCTGTCTTAAACAAGGCCATGCAGAAGCCGGCCATGTGCAGTCATTCTGCTTAACCTGGAGACATTCTCCTTTCAGGGAATCAGCAATGAGACAGCTCATTGCCTTCATTATCCCCCATGCTTCTGAGCACCTACTATGAGGTTAGAGGCTCAGACAGGATTTGACGGAAATAGTTAGGAAAGGTTAGAACCCCGGAGAGTGTGGATCCAGTTAAGAAAAGGGATATTAAAATGGACTTTTGAAAAAGTGTTTTTTATTATCATTAATGAAAGGAGCCTTTGTGGCTCCATGGCTACATACAGCATTGCCAATCGACAGTTCAGAGTCTGGAGTCGTCATGCTGAAGAGAGAGGTGGCACTCTGCTTTCGTACAGATTGACAGCCATGGAAGAAATCCTATGGGCTAGTTCCTACTGCACTGTGCTCTCAGGCCGCTGTGCAGTGGGGTGGATCCAACGGAATGGGTTGGGTTTGGGTTGACTTTCCATCCTGACTTTTTCTATTGGCGGGTTCTTAAAACGTTCTCCATTCCCAAACGATTCATCTCCTTTACCTTTGACTGTGACTTCAGGGCAGGACTACAGAGAGCTCTGCCTTCCAGAAGTTCAGCAGTCCGTGTGCTTGGCTTCACCCCACTGGTCCCAATCCCCAGGATGCCACACCGCCCCTCCAGAGGGACACCAGCCTACGTTCAGGATCAACCGCAGGACACTGGATGTCTATTCTTTACCTCGTCTGGGGGAGGAATGAACAGCCTCCAACCCCCATACTGTTTTTTTAATCACATCTATGCTAAATAAACTCATATCTTTAAAGCTTATACATCAATATACTGGTATTGAGAGTGACTGTCCTGTCTGAGCCCATTTCATTAATGCTGAAATGTTGTTGACACATACTTGCACATTTTTGCTTGGTAGGAAGAGGTAAAATGATTTATATACAAAATCACATTTAGTGAGTGTTCTACTGCAGGCATTTTCTTCTTTATTCTATTTAAGACTATGTCCAGGTTAGGGTTCTATGCTGGTGCCTGTTGCCTATTTTGTTCTTCAGATCACTTATTGATGGGAGCTAGTTTCCACCCCACGCACTCACGGGCTTCTCTCAATTGGTCACACTCTTAGGGCCTGGGTGCTGCTGTAATGCTGGGATCTGGTCTGTCACATGCAGTCACCCAAGGGGACAGGCTTCGGCAGGGTCCCCAGAGCAGGACCAACCAGAGGGAAGAGAAGGGGCTTCACTGTGAAAAGCTTCCACTGAACTCATGCACAGCAGTGGGACACACGGGCTGCTGCCTGGCTCACTTCACAGGGCTTGGAAGGATGGCGCAGGACCAAGTAGCCACCTCTCCTGTCCTGCTGAGGGGGCACTCTGGTCCAGAGCCCACTCCAAGACATTGAAGAGCAGCACGCCCCCAGTGCCATGACGTGATAAGCAGCTTTCCCTGAACATGTCCACATTCTACAAGTGTGTTTCTACAAAACGTACTTCCAAAGGCAAAATTAGGATAACTCCCTGCCGCCGAGTTGATGCCAATTCCTTGAGACTCTACAGGACAGGGTCAGGCTGCTGCAGTGGGTCTCCTAGACTGCAGTTCTTTATGTGAGTAGAAAGGCCCACCTTTCGCCCAGAGAGCAGCTGGTGTTTCCGAGTGCTTGCCTTGAGGTTAGCGACATAACAGGTAGCCACTGCCCCTGAAGGGAGGAAGTTGGGTAGTGGGCTGCTGCTCGTGGTTGGACTCTGGCTCCCCCTCGCTTCTGCAGCCTCATACTTCATGCCGTCACAGTCATAAGCAATGCCCTCATCCAATATTGCATCACGAATGGCCAACATGGCACAAAATAGCCTTCTATTCTTTTTGTAGCTTAGAGGAAATTACAGAAGTGCTATTATGGATTCTAAGTACTTTCTTATTTGGCACAACATATGTAGTGCCTACATTTAATTGAATTAGTTTTTGCAACAATTGTATGCAGTAATTAAACAGAGAATAAGCTCCTTCACAATTTCCCAAACATTACATCTTCAGAACTGTATTATGCATTGTAACAGGAAGAAAAAAAAACTTTTCTAGGAGAGGACTTTTGTTGAGCAATTTTTCATTAATAAGAAGAGTCGAGAAGGACCAAGTACTTCAGGATTAAAATCCTTCACTTCTCATGGAATATCCCCTGTTCTAATTTGACTTTGTGAAGATTTAAACAAAGAGTCACAATAATTTGGCTGCCTGAAGCCATAGCGATATTTAAGCATCTATAAACAATATCTAAAAAGAATATCATCTATACAATGGACTGCCACAAGAACAAACACGTCTGTCTTAGATGAAGGACAGCCAGGAGGGTCCTTGGAATCCAGGGTGCAGCTCTCAGGAGAAAGCACTCCCGTCAGAGGGCAGTGTTCTGGGTCAGGTCACAGGTGAGGAAAAAGAGGGAGATTTTCAATGAAATGAGGTGACGTGGAGGCTGTTGACATCAGAGTGACTGAGAGGGTGGTGCAGGACGGTCTCAGACTTCTCTCAGTTGTCCCTGGGCGTCCTGGGCCTCAGAGCCACCACAGTAGGCGCCGAAGGCAAGAGAGAGAAAATCAGGAGGGAAGTATCCAAATGAAAGGGAAAGGAGCAGAAGATAATAATAAATCATAAAAAGCATATGATTATGTTAGAGCAGGACCTCAGAAGATGCAATGATGTTAGACTTTTCTGAAAATCAGATGCTCAGAACCACACAAGAGAGTGTTATTTCTGATTGTCCGTGCATCAGACACCAGGGAAGGCACTGACTTTGCAAAGAACTTTTCAGAGGAAGGATGATTGCTGGTCTGGAGACAGACAGTTTGCGGGGTGGATGCACTGTCCACGCTCTCCCCTGTCCCACAGCCAGGCTCCCTGTAAACGCTGTCCAACATAAGCAGAAACCTTCTATTGTGGTGCTCCACATGGCCTCAGTTCTTCTTGTACTGCTGACACACCTGTGTGTTGTCTAGTGATGTTGTCAGAGCTTCCATAGTGTGGATGGTTTCTTCTATTCACTTCCAGATGCTTTGAAATCTCTTAGCTCCTACATTCAAACCCAAGCCAGACCTATCACCATCAAGCCAATTCCGACTCAGAGTGACATGACTCATTGCCCGCTCCTGAGGACTTCTCAGACGTCATCTACATTCCGATGGGAGTAGGCAGTCCACCCTTTCTGTGCTGCTGCTGGGCTTGAACTGGTCACCTTGTGGGAAGGAACCCAATACTCACCTCTCTGCACCACCAGGCTCCAATCAGAACTTCCTTTCAGGTTAAGGTACATTTGAGACTGTGTGTGTGCATGTGTTTTTTTAGTATGTGAAGTGAGGTGAGGTGAGGATTAATGCCCTTCGTTTTCCCGGGGGCCTCACTTTGCCTGAACCATTCACTGAAGAAATGATGATCCTCCCCACTGAACTATATGGGTGGAATAAAGCCATCTCTTTATTTTCATGAGATTCTCTCTGGACTCATATTTTTTATGATTTTTCTATTGATATTTAAAGTTATACACACTCTGTTCATAGTATAACTTCATAGATATTCTGAAAATGATTGTTAAACGCTGCTAATTTGTTCTGCCCCCCCCCCAAATATTTAATAGGCTCAAGTATTTTTTCCGTTACAAGCAAAATTTAATCAATTTGTAAATTTTTAAAAAAAGAGCTGATCATTTGATCAGTCTGTAGCTCCATTTGGAGAGAATCAACCAATGCATGATAATTGTTTAGGAAGAACCGGGCTCCTGCCCTACCCACAAAGGAAATGCACAAAGAACCCAGAGAACTGGCCTGGTAGAAGTCAGACTCTTGAGAATATCCTGACACAGGCCTGAGCCTGGATATAAATCTGAATGCTGACCCAGAACTGTAGCTGAGAGAGGAGGAGGTGGGGGAAGGGGAAGTGATGTTGATAAAACCAGGGACAAGGAACAACAAGTGATCCAAAATCAGTGGCAAAGTGGGTGTGAGAGGCCTAATAGGGATAATGTAACAGAGAGAAATTACTGAAACCCAAATGAAAGCTGAGCATGATAGTGGGACAAGAGGAAAGTAAAGGGAAATAAAGGAAAAAATAGCAGGCAAAAAACATTTATAGAGATCTAAACAGGCATTTACGTAGGTAAATATATTTATATATGATGATGAGAAATGGATCTATGTGCTTACATTTATAGGCTTAGTATTAAGGCAGCAGATAGACATTGGGCCTCTACTCAATTTCTTCCTCAAGGCAAGAACACTTTTGTTCTATTACACTGGCATTCCATGATGCTCACCTTCCCAACATGATCACTGAAGACAAATGTGTGCATAAGCAAGAGTGGTGAAGAAAGCTGATGGTGCTCGGCTATCAAAAGATAAAGCATCCGGGGTCTTAAAGACTTGAAAGTAAACAAGCATCTACCTAACTCAGAAGCAACAAAGCCATATAGAAGAAGCACACCAGTATGTGTGACCACGAGGTGTCAAAGCCGTCAGTTATCAGGCATCAAAGAACAAAAAATCGTATCATTGTGTACCCACCTTTTTGATATGATCACAGAAGACAAATGTGTGCATAACAAAATGTGGTGAAGTAAACTGATGGTGCCTTGCCACTGAAAGATATGGTGTTCGGGATCTTAAAGGCTTGAAAGTAAGCAAGCAGCCATCTAACTCAGAAGTAACAAACCCCACATGGAAGAAGCACAGCAGCTTCTGTGACGAGGTGTTGAAGGAGTCAGGTATCAGACATCAAAGAACTAAAAATTATATCATTATAAATGAGGGAGGGTACTTATTTGGGACCTAAACCCAATCTGTAGTTAACATAATACCTCCTTACAGAAGGGGTGCGGGGCCAGTTAGGGTACAGTGTAGCAACGATGAAACATGAAACTTTCCTCTAGTTCTGAAGTGCTTCTCCCTCCTCCCTATTATGATTCCAGTTCTACCTTACAAATCTGGCTAGCCCAGGGGATGTACACTGGTGCAGACAGGAACTGAAAACAAGGGGAATCCAGGACAGATGATCCCTTCAGGAACAGTGGTGAGAGTGATAACACCAGGATGGTAGAGGGAAGGTGGGGTAGAAAGGGGGAACTGATTATAAGGATTTATATATACCTCCTCCCCTGGGGTACTGACAACAGGGAAGTGGATGAAGGGAAACAGCAGACAGTGTGTGATATAGAAAAATAATAATAATTTATAAATTATCAAGGGTTCATGAGGGGGGGGTAACAGGGAGAGAGGGGAAAATGAGTTAATACCAAGGGCTTAAGTAGAAAGCAAATGTTTTGAGAATGATGATGGCAATAAGTGTACAATGTGCTTGGCATACAATGGATACTTGTATGGATTGTGATGAGTTGTATGAGCTCCCAATAAAAGGATTTTAAAAAATGAAGAGACTCAAGGATGAACTGAGCAACTGATTACTGATACTTTGCAGAGTATCAGCCCCTCCCTTTTGAAAGTGTCATTTGAAAAACTGAAACATTCTCCTAGACAAAGAGCCTTCTCAAGTCCAAAGGGGGCGTTCATTTTGCAACTGGTGCAAAGCGTATCTTTTCTATGCTTAAGCTTTCCTTGTCAACTAGTGATAGGGACCTGCTTAATTTCTTTTGAAATGACTCGATGCTTTCATAAAACTTTGACTTAACTTTGCTGCTAGTGTGTGTGTGTGTGTGTGTGTGTGTGTGTACGCACCTTATCTCTGTACCCTTACAAGACACATAGCTCTGGAATTTGCTAACTTCCCCATGGTCTGGGCACTGAACATCACAGGAGTGCATTCCTCAACCAGCTGATGTGGTGCTTTCCTTGGCGATTTCCCACACAATGTTCTCAAGCTCTGAATAGCCCCAGCGACCTTGTGGTTCCCCATGCGGCTGGGGACCTCCAGCTCCGCAGTTCTTTGATGTTCTTTTCCATGGTATTGCTTTCACAAATTACGCTTCCCAACTGCTGGATGCTAGCTAGTATAAGGAACTGGATTTGTTTTGGTTTGACCTTGATATATCCATTTAATGCTGCTGATACCTTGTATTTAAAATAAAGTTCTCTAAATAGACATGCCATCAACAAAAACAGATATGTTTATTTGCTCTCTCAAATTCTATGTATTCAAACACTGTAAGTCTAATTACTCTACTTATAAATTGCATTAACCAGACTATACAGGATAACATTTAACAGAAGTGTTACATTAAGTATACTTTCTTTTATCCCAATTTCAGGGGAAAGAGTCTGTCTTTGACCAGTAAGTACTGTAAGGGCAAGCTTATGTGCATCCTCATTATCAGTGAGCCTTCATTTCCTTCAATCTCATTCTTATTGGGAGTATTTTATCAGTAACAGATGGTAGATTTAGTCAAATTATTTTTATACATATATGAGTTAATTGCATGTGGTGATTTGCATTAACTTATTTTTGATTACTGACCTGATCATTGCGCCAGATCATAAACTACTATCTTTATTTAAATACTGATATTTACTTTCTAATAGTTAGTTGAGCATGTTGTGCTTATCTTTATTATCAATATGGATCATTAAGTATATCTATATTTTGTAATTATTTTCTCTTTCTAACCATATTTTTATGCAAAATTCATAAAACAAGCAAGCAGATATTCCTACCTCATGGATTCTACGAAAGGGTTTGTAAAAGTCCTATTTTCTTTATTATATATTTTATAGTGAAACAATTGAGGTCTAGCATTTTCCTTTTGAGAAAAGTTCCTTATTAGAAGGCCTAATTATTTAATACAAGGACCATAAAAATTTTTGTGAAAAAAATTTTCTACTTCATCCTAGGTCAATTATTTTTAGGTTGTATTAGCCCCAAAGCCCCCCAATTTTAACCAACTTATTAGATTTATTGTGAAGAGATCACTTTTATTCCTTAGCTATTATTTTAATGACTAAATGATTCTCTTGTCCTTTTTGCTTAATTAGACTTGCTTGGCTTTTTAATCAGTTTGAAAATGTGTAAAAGCCAGCACTTGCATTTTCCCTTCTGGGTACCTTCTGGTTATTTTTGCTTTAGTACATAAGGTCACTATGAGTCAACATGACTCACAGACACTTCACAAGAACACAGCAACAAGTGTGCTTATGGATATATTTATTTCATGCAGATTTCAAAACAATTTTAGGTTCCAATACCCTTTCATTGACTTACTTCTGAAACAGAAGATTTACATCATTGATTTTAACTTGGATCCCTGATTTTAAATCTTTGTGCTGCATTGTTAGCATTTGTTGTCATTGTTAGGTGCCGTCAGGTCAGTTTTGACTCCTGGCCACCTTCAACGTGCTACAGAACTAATTCAACACTGCTCGGTTCTGCGCATCTTCACAGTTGTCCCTTTGCTGAAACCCATTGTTGCAGCTCCTGTCTCAATCCATCTCATCGAGGGACTGTCAATCCATCCCATCGAGGCTCTTCCTCTTTTTGTTGTTCTACTCTCCTAAGCACTGTGGCCTTTCCCAGGGTCAGATCTCTTCTGATTTGTCCAAAATATGGGAGGCAAAGTCTCACCATCCTTGGCTCCAAGGAGCAGTTTGGCTTCAGAAACATCTCACAAATGTGTTCTGTGGTATGTTTACTGTTGAGGCCCACAGAGCCGCCCCAATCTACCACCAAGAACCAGTGGATGATCCCAGCCCCAGGTCTCTCTGTGTTATAGCAGCCAGTCTTTGAGCTTAGTGGTCAATTAATTGACCTTCAATTTTTAGCAAGGTCTTTGTTGCTGTTATCATTGTCATTACATCAACTTTATAGAAAGCCATGACATCCATAGTTATTAAAATATTAAAATTGAAAATTGGACTTCTTAGTTTAAATCCATACAAATTAAAAGAAAATAAAACAGAAAAAAACAAATGCATTGTCATGCAGCCAATATCAACTCAGTGACTCTGCGCAGGTGTCTGAGGCTACAAATGTTGATGGCAACAGATAATGAAGTGGCTGGTGAATTTGAACTGCCAACCGTATAGATATCAGTCTAGAGCACCACCTGAAAGCAAAACAATACCAAACAATCACTCCACTGCCATCGAGTTGATTCTGACTTGTATCAACTTGACACAGAATTTCTGAGGCTGTAAACCTTTGTTGGTCATGAGAGCCTCATCTTTCTCATGGAGACCAGCTGGTGGGTTTGAATCACAACTTGGTGGTTAGCAGCTGTGGCACTTCAATAGTTTCATGTCAACTTGAGAGAGAGGATGTAGGTGGGAAGTCTAGGCTGTCGATCAGGTCACAAGGTAACGCCCACCAAGAGGATTCTGGGAATTTTCTGTTTTTCTCACCTTCCTGTTGACAAGTTCCATGAAGCTATGCTGATGGAGCCAGAGCCCTGGAGGACCCCCATGGAGACCCACGGTAGTGCTGAGGTGCTCTCACTGACTCTGCATGTACAATACTTTCTCCTTATTGGCCTGTGATCTTCCTGCAGTTGACATCATTGCATGTGCTGTGTGAGTCTGAAGAGGAGTTTACACAGTGGTGTTGGCCATTTGGGCTAATATAGGACTTACAGGTGATCTGGATTGGGCTTGGAAGTTATCTTCATGTACAATTACTCTTTGACGTAAAGAGCTCTCTTAGCCACACGAGTGTCCCTGGATTTCTCTAGTCAACTTGAACTAACCCAGCCTCCCACACATAAAACCAGGCTGGCTACAATTAAGGAGAGGAACACATGCTGAAGGGGAACACCTCCTGCTTGTCTCAGCTCTCCATCCCTCCCAAAGGAAAATGCTAGGTCCTGTGCTGTCAGTAACATTGTGTTAGGCAGGGTTCTCCAGGGAAACAAAGCTAGGACACTTATGATTATATATGCACATATGTTTATACAGTGAAAAGGAATATTACTGCTATTCAGTTCACATAGCAGTACAAAGGGTTCAGCTGACTCACTTTCATGGGGCAGTTAAGATACTGAAAGTCCTTCCCCTCAGGAGGGCTGTCTGCCAAGGTTAAGGAAGCAGACAATGGTTTTCCACAGGCAGCAGACAGTAGCATGGGAACTGAGTGAAACAGGCCCATGCTTGAGGCCAAGCACTAGCAGAAGCAGCAGAGAGGAAGAGAAAAGGGGCAGGTCTGGGAAAGCCATTTATCAAGTCCTCCAATCCAGCTGAGACCCGATTAAACTCCTCCTACATGCTCTAGTGACCTAACTGGCACAATTGATCTAAACATCAGAAACATACTATGCTATTTCTCAAATTGATGTTTAAGAATGACAAACAACCATTCACACAAATAACTCTCCTTAAACAAACATCACTGATATTTACCATAGGACAATCCTACCCTTCCTTATACCTCCCGCTTCTGCCTACTGTTCCTTCAGTTGCACTGGACTAGGAATGATACCACAGATTTTGTTTTCTGAAGCCGTGGCACAGGATATGTTTTGCATAACTTACTCTACCAGACAAAATACTATATATAATAGAAAATTTTGGATAGCAGAACATCAAGTATGCTGTTGACATGCCAAGAATGGCCACAACAATAGCTTGTAAAGAATGAATACAATTTACAAGTGGAGTCCAGAGGGAAGTGGATTCCATGGTCTGCTCAGCCCCAGGGCACCTGCCTGTCTGTTACCACAAGGCTTCCTTTTGATGTGTGTGTGCGTGTGTGTGTGTTCATATGTCTGTAGGTGTGGCAGGGAGGGGCAACAACAGACCATTTTTGATTGGCCTCTTCTGGCAAGTCTAATTCGGGAATCCACAGCACAGAGATTAAAAATTTAAAGATAAACACTCCAAGGACTGATGGATAGAAGTCTGGCTTGTTCTGACACCGGTGTTTGAAGGATGAAAACAATGGTTTCTGGGTGATTTATAATAGAAACCTGTGTTGTCCACTAGCATTCAGAGGCCGAACTGAAGCTCGAGTGATTTCCTGTTACCCCCAAGCACTTTGAAAGATGAACACAAATCTTCAGAAAAGTGCACTTTCAAGTGAAGTGTCAAAAATTCCTATAGATCAAGATCCAAGGATCATGAGACCAACGTCAAAACATCTCAAAAGTACAGAAAACTCCAACCTCACCTCACCACGAGTAAATAGAAATGAAAAACAAAATCTGGACTGAGAAGCCTAAAGATAGTAACCAATTAGAAGTTGTAAAATATGCATGGAATATTTCCAATAATAATTTGTCCAAATATTCTTAGTATGTGCAGTAGGTGGAATACCTCCCTCCTTAAGGTGGCCATGTCTTTATTTCTGAAGTTTGTATATGGTTTAAGGGAAATGAGACTAGATGTGGAATAACACTACTAAGACCCACTCTGAAAATAGTTTGCTCTGGACATGCTGGAGTACAGTCCAATTGCATGAGGTTTAAAAGCTGAGAGGAAACATTTCCTACTGGAAACAGAGATAGGAGGGGGAGGGGGAGAGAGAGGTGATCCCTGAAGAAGGTCGCAGGGCTGTGCTGTTGCTGACTTTGAGAATGGGATAAAGGAGTGATAAGCCAGGAATTCAGGGCATCTGTGAGCACTGGCAAAGTCAACCACACAGGCCCCCAGCTCCCCCCTCCAAACAGAACCAGCACTCGGATAACTGGATTTGAGGCTGGTTAGGTTGGCACCAGAGTTCTGACCTGTGGAACTGTAAGATGATAGAAACAAGGCACTAAGTCTGGAAACGTGTCACAGTAAGAAGTGACTACATTATGTTTAAAGAATTAAGATGGAATTGAAAATATAAATGTGAAATAAGAGCTTTGAAGTGACCATCCATATGTTAATCAGATCACAGCAGGACATCCAGAGATGGGAATTGGGATAAATACAAATTGAAAACATAGTGGACAAAGTAAAAACAAAGGAACAAACCAAAAAACAAATTGGAGTTGAGTAAAGAAAGAATTAGTGAAATGAAAGATCTGGGGATATTTCACTGGGTGGAAATAAGGGCATGATTTTCATAAACATGAGAAACAGAATGAAATTGACTAATAAGCACTCAGTGAGCAATTTAGTAGGAAAAGAGACGGTTGCTGAGAGCCAATATTTAAAATGGCAAGGAATGAGAATGCCCCAGAATTGATGGGAGTAATACAAACCCAAACTCAGGATGGGCAATGAATTCTAAGCAAGGGAACACCAGAGACAGAGGGAACCATGGGAAAGTTGGAAGGGGAAAGGCTGTGTGGGAAAACATCAAGCGGAAGAGACGCCTACCCCCCAATGGAGCAAAGAAATGGAAAGTGTCTTTCACTTTCCAGATAAAAAGATGATGATGGTACATTTTTATACTCAGATAATGCTTCTCTGAATTATGATGGGGAAAGTCACTTTCAAACATATATTATATAAAGCACCCACAACATTCCCTATATATTCAAGGATTTTTGCGGCATGGTGTGGGGTGGATGGGGTCCAAGACTTAAGACTAGAGATATTGTGGGATAATATCATGCCACATCAGAAAATAAATGTCCTCAAAGCATCCATTTCATCCATATCATGAAGGTCACCTCTACTTTGAGAGAAGAGTTCTAATGGTTAGAGGCTATAAAACAGCGGTTCTTAACCTGTGGGCTGCGACCCCTTTTAGGGTTGAACACAGGGGTCGCCTGATTCATAACAATAGCAAAATTACAGTTTTGAAGCAGCAGCAAAATTAATTTTATGGTTGGGGAGTCACCACAACATGAGGAACTATATTAAGAGTTGTGGCATTAGGAAGGTTGAGAACCACTGCTCTAGAACTTTACTGCCATCCAGAAGGTCTGTGGTTCAGAGTCGCCAGCTTCTCTTCAGCAGAAAGATGAGATAGCTGGCTTCCTCAAATATGTGTAGCCTTGCAGACACATGGGGAAGCCCTGCTTTGTCACGTCAAGGCTCTGTGAGTCAGAATCTAGTCAATGGCTGTGAGTGACTTTGAGGACCATGGCTTTCCCAGTCATTTGAAGATGACTCCATCTTGGTGGCTTCCTCTGCAGCGAATTTTCAGACAATACCCTGCTACTATTCATCAGCTGCTTGTCACTGGCCTTTTTGTGGATGTAGATCACTCGATCCTTCTTCTAGAAAGTTTTGGTAGGGAAAGTTGCCCTGCATGGATGGCCCTGAGAGTGCTTGAAACACAAGAGACATAGTTTACAGCATCATAGCAACATGCAAGTCACCACAGAATAAACAGCTGAAAGTCAGTTATATGTTATACACCAGAAAGGATCCACAAGGCATTCTGCAATAGAGTGAGTTATTGAGTATGACTCTTCTAGCTATAGCTAGTTTTTCAATAAAAATGACTTTTTTACTTATGGATCTGGGTAAGACGGTTGGGAAACATCTAATACAGGATTCAGCAATGAGTGATGGTTAACAGGGTTACTTGTGATGGTGCTAGGTGTGAAATAAGACTTTTCAGAAACAGAAATGGGGAGGGCAACTCATCAGATCAAGCAATGAGCCTGGAGTTGAGCGCATCCTTCGGACGCTGAGACCCTGTGTGTTGCACCCCTGCAATCGTGCGGGCAGTGTGACCCCGGAGCAGAGGAGCAGCAACTGCAGACCCAGCCAAGCGTCGGAGTGGGAGGCAGAGCAGCTGACTCCCCAGGTTGCAGAGCAAGGAGACCCGAGTGCCTTCAGGCAGGAGTAGCTCTAGGGAGAAGCGTGCCTGCAGGCATTTAATTGGGTGAGCTAATTTTGCAGACCCATGGAGCTAAAACTAAGCACTCTCAAATTGAAACTGATGGCCAAGTGGCATGCTCCTTAGGCTCTCATTGGCAGCCCCCAAACACCCTGGTAACATAACCTGGGTAGGTCAGAGGCCAGTGAGTTATGTAGCTGCAAATTAAAGAGTAAAGAGAGACCTGCTATTGGCATAAGCTGTCCTTCCTGACTCCTTGTAACCTGAGCACTTGTCACCTATCAAATTCTTAATAAAACTATCAGTGTGAGCACCTTTGGTGGGTTCATTGTGGCCATTGCACAAATCCCCAATACCAGCTGAGATGCATGGAGAACCATGGGAGTGGTGCATCCTGTCTTCAAGGATGTGGAATCTGAATATGGCATGAGTGTAACTAACACATTCACAGGACATACACATGCATGTACCTCTGATGGCGTGCTAGTCAAGAGTGATAGGATCACAGATGAACTATTCTAAAGCCAGCTGTGATTTAAAAAGGAAGCCTGGTGCCCCTGTGCAGAAGGGCTCCTCTGAGAATGAAAAGACTGCAGTGTGAATGGACTAGCCCAAGGGCTGGCAAATTCTTGAGACCCAGGAGGCAATCTTGTGCCTCCTACCAACTTTAAGTCACTAAAGAGGCTTAAACATGTCTTTTCCAAATGAATGAAATCACCATGATCTGAAATAAGAACCTTCAAATATTTTTAGTGTTACTTCAGAGCCGCATGTTCACACTGAAAGAGACACAGTTCGCCAATCACTGGACTAGCCCATCTGCAGCATCTGCTGTCTGTTTCCATGAAGATGGCGTGGCAGACAGAAATGGTTTGATTTTACTTTTTAGGATTATTAAAGGGGCAGGTAAAGTATAAGTCCTTGGGACTGCGTTAGTCTGTGTAGACTAGAGAAACAAATTCACAGACACTCGGATGTGTATAAGAAAGAACTTCATATAAAAGAGCAAATCTATATTGTGAAAACATCCCAGCCCAGTCCAGATCAAGTTCATAAGTCTGATTTTAGCCCATTTGTCTGATTCCAGTCCATACGTTCCTCTTCAGATCCATGCAACACATGCAATGATGCCAAATGCAGGAAGATCAAGGGCCATTGGATGGAAAGTCTTGTGGATCCAGTGGCAGTGGAAGCATCTTAGCATGCCACAGATTTTCAAGTGGCTTCTCCAGCTCCAGGGCTCTGGCCACCATTAACATAGCTCCATGTGGCTGGTCAACAGGAATGTTTCACCAGGAGAGAGTATGTGTCCTACCTCCAGGGAGGAAGATAGGAGTCCCCAGAATCCTTAGAAGGATACCATGCCCACACAGAGGGCTCATTGGCTATGACTTGATTGACAGTCTAGACCCCATCCCTCCTCAAGGTGATAGTAAGTAGATTATATGACTGCCACAGGGACACTGTTGGGAGAGCATTGGGCAGCTAATTACAGGGTCAGCAGTTCAATCCCCCTAACCACTTTGCAGAGGAAGATGAAGCCATCTGCTCTGGTGGGGATTTAGAGTCCCAGATACCTTCCCTCAGGTTGCTATGAAGAAGGAGTTACTTCAAGATGTACAGATAGAACAGAGTGACTCTTTAGGACAGAAACTCGTCCAAGTGTCTAGTGATTTGCACCCCAGCTTTTCCTGAGATCACCCCGCTCCTATAAACAATGGGATGAGAAACAGCACCTCTAGCATAATGAGTCCCAGGACCCAAGGGAGGGTGGGAAAGCAAGAAGGACACACAGTGTGGAGGAGCCCTGCTCTGGCTTCCGGTCACTGTTTTCAAGTGCATCTCTGACTGCTGTGTTCAAGTGTTGCTATCCCTTTACCCTTAATGAGTCTCATTAAGGGGCTACCTGATGTTCCATGCCCACTAGAAATCATAGACTGCCTACTTGAGTGCTTGGAATCAGACAGGCACTTGGGAGACATGGGGGAGACAGGTTCTCATCTCTGATTGTCTCTGAAGGTGAACTAAGGAGTGCCTCCCAGCAGAGAGGAGGAGGGCACATTAGGATTCCATGTGTTACACACTTTTATTGAAGTCTGTTAATTCTTCCCTTTAATTAACCACCGGCGACTTTCACTGGATTGCATTCTGAACTTAATTAGTATTTTTGAATCGAGGCTACTCTTGCTTTACAAGTTAGCTGTGGAAATGCCTTGTGGACATTTATCTAATATTTTAATTAAGGCACAGAGTCATGTGAAAGGCACACCACTTAACTTGAGTTATTATCAGTTATTGATAATTATCTGTCCCTACTGTATAATGTTTTCAGTTGTATGATTATGTAGTGGCAAATGAGGATTATGGGGAAATAATAGCTACTGATGGAACTGGGTTTGTGCTTTCAGTTGACTTTCTTAAATATTTTCCCTATGTTGGAGGTGAAAAAATTTATCTCTATAGAGTGATCAATGCTGATATTGAAAGATAGATTTATTGTTTTTGGTATGGGGCTTTTTCAGTCATGACAGTTCTTGAAACCCAACTCCCCCTGACATGATTGTGAAGGCAATACCCCAGTGGGGCCTGGAAACACAGACATGGATTTCCTCTGGAGGCCAGCTGACCACATAAGGGATGCCAAGTGGGCTTCCCCACTGGGCTTTCTCCTATGTTTTGATGTCTGCCAGGGGCCCTTGATGTTCTATGGTCTTACCTGTGTGTCTTTGTGTCTATTCTGCCTCTCTCAAAAATCAGAAGTAATGGGCCTCACCCAATTGTGGCATGACTTTATTAACATAATGATATAGCTCTCCAATTTCAAGCAGCATCATATTTTCCAGAACCCACATATGACCCACTCACAGCCATGGTGAGTTAGGCTATGTTCTCTAGGGAGTAAAACTAATGACACTAATATTATATATAAATATATTTGTGTATGTATATGTATATATGATACCATCTATACACACAGTGTCAATAGTTTATATAGATACACACACATATATGTATATATATTCATTCTTAAGAAAGTGGCTCAATGTCATAGCTTTAAGTCCAGTCTGGTTCAAGTCAGAGGGACCATTTATTGGGTTGAAGGTTTTTTCTGCCTCTGGTAGCTGCCACAGCTGACAAACCAGGAAGCAGAAGGCTAAGTAGGAAGGCCAAGGTGGTGGATGCAGAGACAGATGTCTCTAATGTTATCAGATCAGACAACAAGTCAGATGGTAGGTGATGACAGTCAGGGTTGGCAGGCAGCATGGTGGGCCATTGGCTCAAGTCCAGAGAACCAGACATTGATGAGCCAAATGCAATGTCCAGACAGCAAGAGGTGAGGAAGCTTTCCATAGTATCTATTTATACATGAAGCATGCTACACCTCCAGAAATATCATCCCACCTATGATTTGAGTAAGGGACTGCCCTCCACTGAACCACCGACATTATGGGCAGCTGACTAAAGCTCTCTGGACTGTGCCACCAGGGTGCCTTAGTGGATGCCAAATAAAAGAATCAAACTCAGTGCCTTCAAGCCAATGCTGACTCATAGCAGAGATGCTCCTGGATGCGAACTGCCCAACTTGAGGTTAGTACCTTGACGTGTAACCACTATGAATTAGGGTGCTGGCTGACCAGAATGATCCCATCACATCCGAGAGTATCTAGTGTCTGGTTGTGTGGAGAGGTGTGACTTTGTACAGCAGCCAAGTACAAATATACTTGTGCATCTCTTTCATAGAGGTTTACTTCCTAGCCAAACAAAACTCCAGACAACCTCCTGATAAAAGAATGAAAACAGCATCTGATTAACAGCATCTGTTGTCACCCGAGAGGGCTATCGGTGAAGGCTTTGATTGGCAGGCAAGAATCAAGACTTTCCCTCCAGAGTACGAATACAAGCACCTGGGTCCATATTGGTTAGCATTGTTATCATTTATAAGAACCTTTGTGTGTAGCATCGTCATGGAGCAGTTAGGTGTTCTGGCTACTGGGAAACATGCTTTTCCTGTTTGCTCAGGGGACAGCCTAGTGGGAAGAAGTGGTGACCAAAGTACACCATCTCCTCACTTTCACCGATAAAATCCTTGTCCTTCAATGCCACCACATGTACCATGAACTTTCCTGAAGAATCCACACACTCACTCTCTCTCTGCAGATCATTGAGACCCTACAGGACAAGACAGACACCTCCTGTGAGTTTCCAAGACGATGGCTCTTCGTGGGAGTTGAAGGGCTCATTTCCCCCCCATAAAGAATCCATAGGACTTATCAAATGCTAGCTTCCTTAATGTGCAATAGGTGAAAGCATTTGAAATATACTCATTGCCACTAATGTCAGTCAGCTAAAGAGTAGGACAGGGAGATAACCTCCCATCATCTAAAGTCTTAACCCTTACAAGGACTTGGCTCTAGGTCCATCACTTTACCTGTCATGCCTCCAGGTTTACTAAGGGGTACAATGGTAACATCAACTTGGACACACAAGGGGAAGCTGAAGAAGATTGATCATTGGAAGAGTTGGCAAGTGACTTCTAATTCCAGCGCCTCCACGGCTGCCAGTGAATATTATCCTCTCTATATAGAGCCAGAGGCTAACAGACTTGCCAAGGTCCACTGAGATTGGTAAAAATGATCCTCTTTTAAATGTGTCTGAGTCAGCCAGGTTCCCAAATCCAGGGCATTGTGAGGGAGTCAGTCTCTTCACGTGAGTGGAGGCAATGGTGTTCTTTGAGTAATTCCCATAGGTAGATAGAGCGTGAAGCCCTGCAATGAAGAGGACCTCAAGGCGGCCCACCCAGTAAGCCCGGCACTCCTGTCCCATGGGCTTGTGAGGTCACTCTGTTGAAGGCTGAACTTCTGATTAGAGCTTTGGTGTTAGGAGGTGGTTTCCATTGTCACGGCATGCTTAGAGACAGATTGGCAATCATCAAGTGTTTGGGCATTGAGGCTTAATTAGAAGAAGGAGAAGAAAAATAGCAATTATAAAACATTAGTATAATACTATAATCTTCACGGAAGGCTTTCTGTCTCATTTTATCAAATGTAGCAATTTTATAAAATTGTCGGGCACTTAAAGAAGCAGCTCATTATAAGATAATTACTAAATTTTGGGATTTTTAAAACATGTCTCAGGAAACAAGAAATTAAGGAAAGTGGTGAGAAAAAAGACTACCATTGAAACTCATATGGTGTGAAGACAAATAAGTACACAAGAAGCCCACTCGACCACAGCTCCACCCCTGTTGAGTGTTCCCTGCCCGGTGAGTGGTGAGCAGGAAACCAAGAGGAAGAAACAAGGAATACAAAGTCTGCTGTCTTTCTCAGGATGGTGAGTCTCCTTGTCGTCCAGGCAGAGGGCCCGCCTACTCCTCTAGAACCAGCTTCTAAAAGCCTAGGCGGGTAGCACTGTGGGTGATGTGCTGGGATCCCCACGCCCCAGCCATGCTGTGAGAGGAAGAGGAGGTGAGGGAGATGCTCAGAAGCCCTTGAGGAGCTCTGAGTCAGGACCAAGTGGACAGCAGTGGGATGTTGGGGAAGGTTAACCTTCATTCGGAGCTAGCTGGATGATAGATAATACAAATAATGATGATGAATGGGTAGATAGATAGATAGATAATGATGGATGGATGGATAGTAGATAGATCAAACTTATTTGGACAGATGGATGGGTAGACAGATGAATGAATAGACTGATACATTGACCAAAAATGACAGTTATAATAACATTGAACTCCTTTATGTAAATCTCTAAATGAACTCATGTGTTATCTAAGTTTTGGCAATATATGTAGAACTAACACATGTAATTAACTTAAGTTAGTTTTTTGGGGGGGAGGGAACATTACTGCCATCTGGCATACATTAGTTTTATAACTCCCTGTATTTTTGTTATCCACCACCCTACCCCACCTCTTTTTCCTCCTTCCTCCAGTGTTTCCAGGGGTTCCCCAGGGGGAAATATTGAGCCTTTTATCTTGCAGACAGAGAAATCCTTCTCCAGCTCTCCACGGTGAGGGGTGACAGAGTTCTTGAACTCGCTTTTGTGATAGCGTGCATTTTCCAACCTGTGTCTAATCCAGTCACAGGAATCAGCTGCATGTTTTCCTCCCTCAACAACTGAATTCACACATTTCCCTTGGCTTTCTCACTGGCCTGCTTCTGTCCAAGATCATCCTCTCCTCACAGGCATTCACATTCCTCTGGTTTCTCACTGCCTATTGCCACTGTGGAAGCTTCTACTGAGCCCGAGACTCTCATTTCTCTCTCTCTCTCTCTCTCTCTCTCTCTCTCTCTCTCTCTCTCTCTCTCTCTCCTGACTCAGCCCATCTAGATACCTCTTACCATCCCAGACAATAGCTGCTCATCTTTCCTGCCATATCCATCATACCGGAGCAGTGGCTCCTCTCTGCTGCTGTTTAGCACAAGGTTCACTCCCTCTTTGGCCAGTCCCCATCGCAGATTCTTCTTATCATGGAACAGGCTATTTCTTCATTCCTCCTGACTCTGTGCTGTAATGTTTAACAGCTGTGGGGATGCAATGGCCACTCTAAGGAAGTGCCTCGGAACAGATATGAAAGACTCTTAAGTGATGAAAGTAGGATATCTATCTATCTATCAATTATCTATCAATCACCTATCTATCTAGATAGATAACATTTTAAAAAATCCCTCATCATGTTTGTAATTTCTGCTTATATTTTAAATGACTCTGTCTATAAATGCATACATTGTTAAATTGAGAATGTTTTGGTGACAAGCAGTCAGACCCCCTGGGTCTTCATAGGTTACTTAGCATGAAGTAGGGAGAGGAACACATATCCAGTCTACAAGGTCAACACTCCTCTCCAGTGGTGGTCACTTCACACTGGGGGCACAGGGGTGTTTGTCCGGAGGAGGCTTTGAGGAGCAGATGAGAAAGGAGACTGCCCATACTGTGTGGTTGCCGGACTGGCAGGGAGGCGGTGGTTGCCTGGCGCTGGCGGAGACTCAGGTTGCCAGCAGGCTCAGGCAGTGGCAGAGAGAGTGATGAGCAGGTTGCGATATCAACATTGGCACAGAGATGTGAAGGATGGTGCAAATTAAACCCCATGCACTCCATCATCTCTACCATTGGGTGAACGCTCCCTGGAGTCACACTAGCTAAGGTATTATAGATTGTGGCTTTGCTTTAAATTGACCTTAACTATCCTTTTTCATGATTTTCACCTTTCCTTATTAAATAGTCTCTATATCATTGTAGTTTAAGAGGAAGACTGTACAACACAGAGTGTACGGTATCAGTTCTCACCCCTTCTCTCTTCCTCTCTCTGTTTCTCTGTCTCTCTCCCCTTCACACTGATCTTTCTAATATTCCCACCCCTTAGTCTCTGCTGCTTGTCTCGTCTTCTACCAATAAGACCCGAAAAGCAAGTACTTTTCTTTGAGCTTCTTCACGATTAAAGCTCAGCAAGATGAAAATGCTCTGGGCTGCGTCTTGATAAGCTCATGCACTTTCACCTTGTATTTGCAAATTGCTCGGCACATTCCAAGCCTGAGAGGAAAACTCTGAAAACACCCCTCCTGCTCTGTGACTCTCTTCACCAGGTCAACTGATAATTCCCAAGTTCAGAAAACACCCTCAAATCTAAGAGGGAAAAGACACGTATAATCCTGTAGCACTCCATGGTTTTCATGTCTTTTTGAGATCTTTAAATGTGCGTGTTTTCTCAAGCCTGAGTCACAAACCCTTGTCTTATGGGTTGAAAATGTCCCTCCCTTGACTCTAACTACCGGATCTAAGTTGTACCCTTGAGCTCTAATCCCTGGTAAATGCCCCTGCACTTGAGGCAGAGTCAGCTCCGCACCCAAATCCATCCCCATGTGGAGCAGAAGCAAGCATCTTGGCGATGTCCCACTCCCAGTGGCCCTCTAGACAGAGTAGAACTGGCCCGGTAGGTTTCTGAGACTATCAATTGTATGGGGGAAGAAAACCTTGTGCCTTATCCTTCTGGGGTGAGATGTGTCAGCCTAGAGTGGGATGACCAGCCAGGACTGCATCCTAATCTGCTCTTTCATCCAAGCATGGCCATGTGCCAGGTCTCACAAGGACTGTGAATGGACACTTTCACTTCCTGACCAAGGCTTTGAAGAGCAGCTTTCCCTTTTCTGCGGTCTTTCCTCCACCTGCTGCCAGAGGCAGGAGCTGGGATCGCATTGGAAATCATAGGGAAGCAACTATGGAAGTGTGTCTGAAGTGGCCGGAATGTGGTCTCTGAGGGGTGGTCAGAACAGAGCTTTCCACAGTGATGGAGACTTTGGCTTTGTACTGTCTCTGGGGAGAGGACATTTTCTTTCTTTTCAAACTATATTTCACCCCCAAGGATTATCTGTCACTAATTGACACATGGCCATCGGCATGTAAAGGTCAGCGGGTTGAAACCACCATCTGTTCCAAGGGAGAAAGATGAGGCGTTCTATCCTCATAAAAAAAGGTGCAGTTACAGAAACCCAGAGCAGTAGTTCAACTTGGTCCTGTAGAGGCACTCTGAGTTGGAGTCATCTTCATGGCAGTTGGGTTGGTTTTTCTCCTCTTCCTTCTTGAGAAAGTAATACGTAGTAAATAGAAGACTAGTCAGGGAACTCATCTGCTAACTGTAAGATCGGCTGTTCAATTCCACCCACAGCCCTGCAAGAGAGAGATGTTGCTGTCTCTTTCTGTAAAGACTACAAACCAGGATGCTTCAGGATAGTCTAGTCTGTCCTCAAAGACTGCACAGTCAGAATTGATAGAATAGCAGTGGGTTTGGGTTTGGGGACTTGGTGAGTCACTCATTATATATTTAATGTGTTTCTGATAATGGGAATTAATGTGTTTATTCACTGGTTCCTCATAATAATTCAATGGGAGATACAACTTAATTCACATTGTATAGAAGACGAATCAGAACTACTAAGATACCCAAATTGCTACCCAATTTCATTCAACATAGACCAAGGCCAGACTTGGTCTCTCATAGTCCAACACTTGCAGATACTTGATTTCATTCAACACAGAGACCAAACTCAGGCCCCCACTGCAACCCATGCAGGTACCCAAGTTCATTCACCATGTCTATAAGGAATAGGCCGAACCCAGACCCATAGTCAAACCCTTGCTGATACTCAATTACTTTCAATGAGTGCCTCTAAGGAACAGAGACCAAACCCAGGTCCACACTTCAAGATTTGTGCTACCTCATCTTTGAGGGACACAACAATCACACCTTTAACTGCTAAGTATATTCTGAACAAATCTGTGAGGTGGAGGCAAGAAAAGTTGTAAGTAGGAGATAGTCACTATCCAAGTAAAGTGAACACATAGACTTGTTTGACATAGGTTAAGCAGTGCTACAGAGGTAGACAAAAGACACATGGCCTGAAGCTACCCAAGGGATCAGTAGTCTTCCCAGGAAGCAAGACAAGAATTTACAGCATTAATATGACTGCTTAAATGAACACATGGCTACAAAACTACTCTCAAGCCTGTAGTCTAGTACCTAAGAGACTGTTTTTAATTCTCTATGATATTATATCCTAATAAACTATGTTCTTTGTCACGTTCCAAAAATAAAATATTCAACACTTTCAAAATTTGGAAGCTATGCAAATGCTTATTTTTCTGAAGTCAGCATGACACAGAGAAGCCAGGAATGGTTGCTTACAAAGAGCCAGAGAGGGGTGTACAGTGTGTGGAGGGATGGTCTCGTGGAAAACTGTTCTTGAAATAGTTAAAAAATTATTCTCTGAGACAGAGACTTGAAAATCATTGGCCAGAGATTATTAGAAACCATCTTCTCTGATTAGATCCTGGATTTAGATAAGGTAGTTAATAACTAACTCCCCACTCCCAGTACCAGTGACAAGAATGGCTCTGATGAGAAAGACATGGATTCTGGGGAAAGAGGCAGAGAAGGCCAGAGTGACCAGACCTCACTTCATCAGGGAACTATGGATGGAGGTTGGTTCCAAGAGTCTCAGGATGGACAGCAGAAGCACCAGAAATCACCCAGGTAGAGGGCTGTGCCAGACAGTGAGGCTGTGTGTTTATATCCTTAGCACTCAGTGCAAAGGGGACCCAGGAACAAATCCATTTGACCCATGATTGATGGGGTTGTTTGTAGACTAGTTTCTGGCTTCCAGTTAATATGGCCAGGGATTAGGTGTGATAAGTGTGTGTGTGTGTGTGTGTGTGTGGCCTTTGCTTCTGCTCAGGCTGGTTCTCTGGTTCTTCTCATGAGTCCTTTGCAGGTAGGATCTGTTTTGTATTGCTCATGGGCCTCACACCCTCATGGCTCTTAAAGTGCTGAGATGGACTGTGGTTCCTCAAGGAGGAGCGTGTGGGGAGCAGGAGGAGAATAAGGAGGGATCAAGGAATGGTCCTAGAAAAGCCAAGGTTAAGCCAGTCTGTTCCCAAGAACACACAATATAGAGGCTGCAAGTAAGAACACTCCACATGGACACTATTATTAAGCACCCAACATTTGGACTAGTCCCAAGAACACACAAGGAGACTGAGGAGCAGTTAGTAAGGCAGCTGGAAAGCACGCAAACACAGTGCTCAGAAACCAAGACAGAAGCATGACTGTGTGGTAAGTACTGATCGCCAGACAAGCAGAGGCTGAGTGAAGAGGAGGGTGATGTAGCACAGACAGGTCCAAGAGAAGGGAAGGTGGCAGACTGAGGAGATCAAATTAGACTAACACTAATTGCTACTTTTTGTTACAATGAAGAACAGAGGAGTTAAGTGATCCTGGGGTGGGGGCAGCCCTGAGTGGCTTTTTAAAGGTAGAGGAAATAGCCCCTCTGTGTACATGGAGAGGGCAGTCTGAATAGAACAACTGATGATAGGAGAGAGGCAGCGATATCAAAGTTCCATCCCACAGTAAGTGACACTAGACAGGCCCCATGCAATCATGGGGGACTTGCTTTATGGGGACCTGGCATTTCCCAACTCAAGCCTCACCAATGCAGAAAGTATTGGCTTCAGGGGATGGTTCTACTCTGGAGAGCCTGAGTGCCAGGCTCTTCTTGGCTCTTCCTAACAGCTGTGAGTTCAGAGATTGTCTTCTGCTGTGCCAAAAAGACAAGATCACCTTGGTGACAGTGAGTTCATTTGTTGTTTTTTTTTTTGGTTCCAAAGAAGATAAAGAAGCAGGTTTGGTAAACAACTGACCATCTGTTTCACAACTTTAGTGTCTTGATTCTCAAAACACATCTGTTGTAGGACTTCTGACTTATTTATCAACAGAAATGGAATAAGTTCAATAAAATTATATGTATCATTTGGTCAATGTGAAGCTATATCCTTATGTAATAATGTTAATATGTGAAAAAAAGAGTTGAGATTTTCATATCCTAAATTAGTAAAGTCTACAGTGCCAGATGAGCTCATTATCTTTAAACAAATATCCTTTCAGCAGTGCAGTTTGAGGAGAGATTTTAGCTTTTGTGTTAAACTTGATAACTTGATTGCTCTTTAATTAAGTCTTCCTTAACTACAGCCAAAGATGGTGAGAAGTAAGAGTACATTAATATTGAAGCCACCCTAGGAGATGTAGTAGACATCTATTGTTTTTGCTGGCTGATAGGCTAGAGCTTTTATCTGGTGGAAGTCCAGTTCAATTATGCATTTAGAAGGCAAGTATGGCTTATGGTTGGGTGGGAGTTTGGGAAGAGTTAGTGTCAGGATTATGGGTAGGGAAGTCTAAAGGTTTAGGCTTGGGTGAAAGTGAGGGCAAGTGGAAAAAGATTAGAGCTAGTTTCCAAGTCAGTGTATGGGTAGATTTTAATAACGTATTTTATTGACCTTTAGGACATGGTAGGTGGTGATGTATAATACAGTCTGGGTGTTGTTCTCACAACAAGATTGTCTCAGTTATATTGATCAGCATGACTGGTCACTATCAGATGATAGTCCTTAAAACTAATTTTGACTTTACCTTCCAGACTCGACTGGAAATTCATTTATCAATCTCTGCTGAAGTTAGCATGAGCATCTAACATGATTTTCTTTCTTTATTTTTAACACGATTTTCTATGGGTTGCTTCAAAATGGTATCTCTATGCTCAATTCCAATGGTCCCTTACATCATTTAATTGATGAGATCTGAGCTGACACACTGTGGCATCATGATGCCTTTTCTGCTGGAGTTCTGTCCAGGATCTGGACCACAAAGACTAAATCTGTGGCTTTAAAGGGTCCATCCTTAGCGTAGAATATTCACCTCATAACCTCCCCCCTTGTGGGCTTCTTCCTGTTTTTCCAAATGTGTCAAGGTTCAAAGAAAAGCATTTATTCTGACAAGCACATGATTACCTGACATCAACAATGGACCTAGCTCTAGCTAAAGGAGAGGGATTTCAGATACATTCAGATTAGAATAGAAAGGTCAGACACCAAAATGATGCCATTTCTAAAGATGACTACCTTTCAGCAGTTGATATTGTTAAATATGGGTTCTCCACTGTACAACAGCTCCACGGGAAATCAGAGTTGGTCATAGAAGTAGAAGCTGTTGAGAACAAGCCCGTCTCACTGGCATCAATCTCTGTTGCACAGAGCATGCTCTTTTGTGGCTGAACAGAATAAATGAGCAAAGAGAATCTGTAAATCATACCCTGCTGGCAGCCTTCTCCAAGGAATGCGAAAGCACTCCTTATCAACAGAGTCTCTTCTCTTCTCCCCAGATGGGATTTGCCAAGGTAGATCCGGATGGTCTTTGCAGAACGTGATCTAAGTGTGATTTATCTCCTTCAATCAGGCCCTTGGAGTCTCTTCCCATGGATGGTTCTGGAATATCAATTGTTCCATATCTGTCTCATTCAGTTCCACTTGCGAGCCCTATCTCATAAATGGAACTCGTCCTCAACTCTGTTTTCTGTGCTGAAAGGCATCTTTGCAACCCTTGGCTAACAGGAAATGGTACCACACCCTTCCCTACAAATTCTGTTGAATAAATAGGCTCCCGTCCTTTTTCGTTCTAAGTGCACATGCTTGTAGTCTCTACCTTTAAGCTCATCCGTTTCACTTGTGGGATGCTATCTTGATCAATTGAAATTTCTCAAGGGGCTCACTGCCTCTTGTCAGTCCAGATTGACCCTGGGGGACCACTCCATTTTGTTCAATACCACACCATCGTGATCAATACCATGTTGCTCAGGTAAGTCTTCTCGTCCCCTATCATTTCTTACTCAGAACCTTCTACGGTGTTCTCCACCTGGCACCCCCAAAGGGAAATCCAAGCTTCCCAAGTTTATAGGGGTCTGTTACATCTCGATGAGTCCTGGTGGCCTAGTGGACACCTTTTGACAGTGATCCTCAAGGTCTGAAGTTGGCTGCAGCCGCCTCGCAGAAGAAACCTCGTGCTCTGCTCCTCTGAAACTCACAGGGCAAGTCCCGGTCTTTCCTACAGGGCCCTTCTGAGTCAGCATCAAGTCAATGGCAGTGGGTTTGGTTTCCATCTGGAGGTTGGCTCCACTTCCTCTCCATCTGAAAGTCCTGTGGCTGCACCATTAACCCCCGCTTTTTGGTTTGACGCCATCAGGCTTCTATGTTGTAGACTCTTGTCACCGCTAAGTGAAACCTGGTGGCTTGAGTTCACCCCTGGGTCTGTAGAAGAAAGGCCTGGAGATCTGTGACAAAACATCATCCACAGAGAGGCCCACTGAGAATGGGGGAGGGGGGGAGGAGGGGAGTGTGCCGGAGTCAGAGTCCACACAGTGGCAGAGCCTTTTCAGTTTTGTTTGTATTCCAGGGTGGAACAGTCCTGGGTACACCTTGGGATCACCCAGGGAGATTGACCAGAAAACAAAGCAATACACAAGGTAGAAGAGCTTGTTTTTCTTTCCGTGTTCTGGTTTAATTGAGCTGGTCACTGCTGGCTCTCACAGCTGTCAGCTTTTCCCAACGAGGACACCAGTGAGTGTTCAGTGCTGAGAATCGCAGATGAGGTCATTGTTCTCACCTGGAAAATCTGCAGGACAATAGGAACTGGGGAGACATCTGGCCAGGAATAGGTTATGCTATGACATAATGCACTTATCCACAATGAGAGTGGGATGTGACCAGGAAGCTAACAGTTCTGAGCTTGGGGACACCACCCGGCACCCCATCAACAGTCTATCTACAGCTCTTCTGTAGACTTGGAACATTTCGACATTAGAAGACACTTCCTCCTCCTCTGCTGTCATTTGGATTGTAAGCCAAAGTCTTAATTATGTGTTTACATAGTATTTTTATTTTGGTTAATAAAAACCCTCCTTCAGGAGTGTTGGTGCTACTGACAACAGAGGAAGTTAATATTCTTCCCAGCACCATAATTCGAATGCATCCACCCTCCTCCAGTTCTTCTTACTCATTGTCTAATTTTGACAGGCTCCCAAGAGCCGTGGACATGCCGTGCATTGGGTCCCGTGAGCCAGAGCCCTCAGAATGACACCTTTGCTCTTGAATGCCATAAAGAGATTTTTGGGGGGCAGATTTGCTCAGTGCTGCACATCGTTTGATTTCTTGACTGATGTGGACATGGAGATGGATTGCATTCTTAAATAATTAACGATATTACTAGCAATTGTGACCTAAATCATGAGGAGGAGGATGGGGAGAAGAAGACCTATTGATGGGGCATTGTTCTAGGTAATTGATAATGTACCTGACCCTTTTCCTAGTGGTGTAAGGTGGATGTCATTAAACCTCGTTTATAGTTAAAGTAATGAAGGCTCATAAATGACTGACAAGAATGTTCCCAGACACACTAGTAGGTCGGAGTGGAGCAAATCTCTGATATTTAAAGGTACCCTCAGAGCTCTTGACTCTCATATTTATGTACTGAGTACTTCCAGTCAGCACTGATATCGTGAGGTCAGTAAGTGCTAGTAGTCAGTACAGCATTGGCACTTCTTATTAAATCAAAATCGGGTTCCATGCCACTATATTTAGTCCTCCACCAGGTTCAGCATAACTGGATTATGGATCAGTTAGGGAACATCCCCTCTCCTAGCCTCACCTACAGAACTCATGGTAAGTTTTCCTCTCTCCAATGTCCACCATGTGCCCCCAGGAAATCCAGGTGAAAGGCAGTCCTAAAGAGAGACTCTGTAGATTGTGTCCACATGGCCCAATGTAAGGGCCCATAAGTGACCGGCTCTGGCACCGTACTCTCTGAGCCAATAAAGAAGGCTCACTTTTCTCTACTCGAAAGGCAGGAGAAGCCTGGCACCTCTGTGTCTTCTACTTCCCTGTTCTCACCCTGCCAACCGAATTCAGGACAGTTTGACCTCAAGGATATATTGCAGGGTCCTGTCAGCCCACCAGCACAAAGCCAAATTTACAATAAAGGACCCAGGTGGCACTTCTGCTTTCCCATTAGGCCGGATTGGTGAGAGAAACAAATCCAAAGACTGGGATGTAGGAGTCATATGTATACTCCTCTATGTATCTCAAGAAGCTTTATAAATCAGGAAACCATCCCAGCCCAGTCCAAGGCAAGTCCCTCGGCCTGGGACCTCATCGACAGGCTAGATTCCACCCCTACACTTTTATATCTTCAAGTGGACAGGAACTTATGTAACGACCACACCCATTATGCCGGAAATTTATACTTAGACAAAAATTGTCATCAACGAAGCGTGCAGCAGCATAAAGGATGAGCAAAGTTAAGAACAATGTGAGAATGCATGGCGTGAGCACATGCTGTAGGAGAATGGCTCTGATAGGTTTGTCACCGACAGGCTATTTGTGGCACTGCGGCATCTGACATGCACAGTGAAGGGACGTGCACCTGCCCACAGCCACCCTGCCTCCTGCACCCACATTTCTCTCTGACTCAAATCTTCACAGACCTACCCTATGACACACCCCTCCTCCTGACAGCCACTCTCAATGAGAACAGGGACGGTGAAGTTGAAGGACAGATCCAACATCCATCTGAAAGCCACCACCTGCCAGTGCCAAGGACGAGAGGGCTCTGTGTTTATTTTACACGGCGTTGTCTCTGAGCTGCAACCTTCCCCAAGACGGCCTCCGCCATCTCTGATATGTTTGAGCCTGTTGTCATGGAGGCTGCGTTCATCTGTTTCCTCAAGGAATTCTCCCCAGTTGCCAACACAACAGCCTTTTCTGGAGATGCATCTTTTCAGATGATGGGCTCAAATGAAGTGAGAGAACATCGCACCATTCTCCCTTCCAAGGAGTCATTCAGACTTGGTTCCAGCGAAGACTTGATTTGTGTACTCCTTTGGCCACCCACAGCCTACATGATATTCACTGCAGCACAACTATGTGAATCCATGGATTCTTCTAGTGCGTTTTTTGGTGGTCCAGCTCTAGAATGCATATGTGACAATCCAACAGACCCTACATGGGTCATGCATACCTTGGTCCTCAAAGTGACAGCCTTGCTTTTGAAACTGCACTGAGACCTTGGAGTGGTGATTTTCCCGCCCTGGATTTTATCTCAAGGCCCCTGTCATCAGTCAGTGCACTCCTCCAGCTTCCACTGGGTTACAGCTTCCACAGGACAGAGACACATCTTAAAGGAGGGAACCAATATCTTATTCAAGAGATCCAGGCCACCCCACTGCCTCCCTTCCCCTCATTTGTGGGCATGTGATATAAGTGCAGTGACTCCTGCAGGCTGTCATGCAGGCTCATGGCACATAAAACCAAGCTTGGTGTGAAGAACAACTTATAAGTTTCTCGACTATTTGATCCAAAGTCAGCGGATGCAGGCCCGAGACTGTGTGTATAGATTCAAGGAAGTTTCTTTGTTCACAGGCCTTTCCAAGCAACTTCATGCACTTTTCAAAGCCAGAACAACTGCTACAGTCACCCTATTCTTACCTCCCAGATGGAGAACACACTCAGTTGTAGAGAACTTGACACCACTACTTCATTAGGGCTAAAAATCTAATCATCTAAGATGATATTTTTTGTTACTCTGCAGTGTATTGTGACAATATATCATCAATATTATGAATAGTGTTTTATTTATTTTTATCTCCCAATAGTTTGAAAGAAGAAAAGAACACCTATCACCATACTTGTGATCCTGGCTCCATTAGGTGTGCATATAGACACACATGCAGGCACTGCCAGACATACCTAGATGCAGAGTGTTGCCACCGACTCACAGGGACCCCTGTACCTCAAGAGCAAAGGAACACTGTTAGTATTGCACCATCCTGACCATGGCTGCTGTGTTTGAGCTCACTGTTGTATTCACGGTGTCAACCCATCTGACCAGGGGTCTTCTTCTTTGTCTCTGCCTCCCCACTTTACTAACCATGGACTGGTCTCTTCTGGTGACCACCCTCACTTCTCAGAAGCACTCTGACAGTGCTCGTTTACAGACAGGTTTCCTTCTCCACTGCCCTCTATATACTTATATACATAGATGTATGTGCATAGATGTCCACATGCCTATATATATGTTGTATGTGTAAATATAAACTATGGGAGACACAAATACAGCAGAAGAAACGGAATGACCTTTTAAATCGAGAAACTCTCAATACAAATGTTTGTTTACAAAGTTGATTGAAATTCACTAGTTGTTCAAAGATACCAAAGAAAAAAGAAAAGTGAATAAGCCCCAGAAGAATGTGGGATTTCACTAAGAATTGAAACACTAGAATTGTTGGAATCCAGGAGCTCCATGACAAGAATAAATGAATAAGACAACTTCTCAAGATATGACCAGAAGGAATTCCCAGCTGTGAACAAAGAACCAAGCCTGCAAACAGAAGAAGCTACAGTAACCCCAATGAGAAGGGCTACAGAAAGACCAAAGACTATACCCTAATAATCACACTTGAAGATCAAGACCAGGGAGAATTGTGAAACCAGGAAGAACAAAATACAGCATGATATGGTATGGGCTTCATAAAAATTAGTGTGCATCTCTCCCCAGGAAACCAAAAGGCCAAAAGGCACTACAATCCCATGTATAAAGAACAAAAACCACAGCCAACCAAGAATCCTTTACTTCACAAAAATGAAGAGGAAATCCAGGTGTTTCCAAACACACAGAAGCTCTGGAAAGGTGCCACTACCTAGCTAGTGCTGTGAGGGTTTGTCAAGGGCGTTCTCAAAAGGGGAAAGCACGAATTTGAAATAATACTCAGGTCTACACTCTTGTCTATGAGGTGGGAGCAGCTCCTCGGTGAGAATTATTGAGGCTGTGGTTACGATAACATGCTCAAGCACAGGGATGGAAGTGAGCTTGGCATTGGGTGGGGCAGAGTGCCTTCGGCTGTACAGAGGATTGCTGTTGGTTGCAATTCACTCAACAGCACCTAAAATTAACAACAATGTAAATGGGGGAAAAGGAAACAAAAACAATAAAAGACATGGGCTGAGCCCCGGTGGCGTAGTGGTTGTGCACGGGACTGCGGCCCACTGGGACGGAAGTTCAATTCCAGCAGTGGGGCTGGGCCTCCTACTCCCACCACCGGAGAGCAGTGATGCCCCCCCCCCCCCAAAAAAAAAAAGGAAAAAAAAAACAAGAAAAGAAAAGACAGAGCTCCCCCAGAAGACCAACAGAATGTGCGATCATAAGGATAAAATGAATGATATTTAAATGAATGAAACTGGTAATTAAATCTTGTAAACTATACATCAAGCTTGTAAGAAGTAAGTATAGGTTGTATGCTGATGGTAACAGAGAAACACCAACAGATGTGGAGGAGGCTGCAGGGAGGCAGGAGTTCACTTCTCGTGTGAAAGTTTTATTCCTCATGTGGTTCCTAAGCTCGACACTAATGCTGGTTTTAAGTTGTACATTGTAACATATGTAATAAGCACTAGGTAATCCTAGTAGAAAAAGATTAAGAAGAAAAGAAGAGAGTCAATTGGCTCACTGGGAGAATCATCAACTACAAACTAAAACAGAAATCTCAGACTAAAATCACAAATCATATATATTACACACATTACACACACACACACAAATAGCAAAATGAATGAGGTAGGCATGACATTTCCTTTTTTTTCAAGGTCAAATCACTTCTAAAAAGAGTTGCATATACACCATCACAATCAGTTCTAGTGCGACCTCCCCCCTTGTGAATTCAGTTTGCTTCTCAAATCCCTTCAACCTTCCCACTGTCCACCCCCCTCCACATCCCTGATAAAGTATTTCACCAGTTATAGTCTCTATGCATCCACTCCTCTGTGCTTCTCAAATTAGGAAATCCAATAGAAACAATATAAAAACAAAATGGAAGGGCTAGTAGAAAATAGTAATAATAACAAAAAGTTAAAATACAAATAAGGAATGAGAAAGGAAAGACCACTATCAATATTTAAAGGGCTAGAGAAGCTTCTGTCATAGAACAAATGAGAAATACTTGCGTCTAGAGCAAATTCAGGTTGGGTCAAGAGGGAAGTCAGCTGATCAAGTATCATATTATGCCATGGTTTCATCCACCATAATCAAGTTTACAGTGATTTCTGTCTAATGATAAAGTGGTAGAAATCCCTTGCCTGTACCTAGAGGGGATCTGCCAGAGGCCTCATCTGACTAGATACTCTGCAGATGGACTATAGGTTCCCACTATCCTCCAGAGCCCTCTACAAATTGGATATTCACAATTTAAGCTCTGATATGTTTCCCTGAATCATATTTGCATTTTGTTATGGGACACTGCATTTCCAAAAATCAGCATCAATGCAAATGGTATAAATCCTTCATCAAAAGGCAGAGTAGACTAAAAAAACATGATCTATCATTTTAGTGCCTAAAAGAAACACACTGTTTCTTCCTCAGGGCAAGAACATTTTGTTCTATTATATTGGCATTCCATGATGTGCACCTCCCCAACACAATCACTGAAAACAAATGTGTGCATAAGCAAATGTGGTGAAGAAAGCTGGTGGTGCCTGGCTATCAAAAGATATAGTGTCTGGGGTCTTACAGGCTTGAAGGTAAACAAGCGGTCATCCAGATCAGAAGCAACAAAGTGTGCATGGAAGAAGCACACCAGCTTGTGGGACCATGAGGTGTCAAAGGGATCAATTATCAGATTACAAGAACTAATAATCATAGCATTATATGCTCACTTTCCTGATATGATTGCTGATGACAAATATGTGAATAAGCAAATGTGGTGAAGAAAGCTGATGGTGCCCAGCTATCAAAAGATATAGAATCTTGTGTCTTCAAGCTTGAAAATAAACAAGCAGCCATCCAGCTGAGAAGCAAAGAAGCCCACCTGGAAGAAACACACCCACTAGTGCAACCACAAAGTGTCAAAGGGATCCGATATCAAGCATCAAAGAACTAAAAATTATATCATTTTAAAGGAGGAGGAGTTCAGATTGGGGACCCATAGCCAATCAATAAATGAAGCGATATCCTCTTACAGAGCGGTTGCAGTGAGGAGATGAGCCAGTCAGGGTGCAGTGTAGTAACAACGAAATGTGCAACTTTCCTCTAGTTCTCAAATGCTTCTTCCCACCCACTAGCATGATCCCCGTTCTACCGGACAGGTCCAGCTAGACTAGGGGATGTACACTGAAGTCGGAAACATGGGGAATTTAGGATCGATGATTCCTCAGTACTAGTGGAGGGAGTGGTGAGACTGGGAGGGTGGAGGTAGGGTGGAGTAGAAAGGGCGAACTAATTTCAGGGATCTACATATAACCTCCTCTTAAGGGGTATGGGTGATAGGGAAGTAAGTGAAGGAACACATTGGACAGTGTATGATATGAAAAGGTAATAACAATTTGTAAATTATTAAGTGTTCATGGGAGAGGGGGAGGAGGAAGGGGAAATATGGGGAGATAGTACTGGGGGCCTAGGTGGAAAGAGGATATTTTGAGAATGATGATGGCAACAAGTGTGTAAATGTGGCCTGCATACAATTGATGTATATATTGATTGTGATGGGAGTTGTATGAGCCCCCTGATAAAATGATTTATAAAAAAAGGAGGGGGAAGGAGGAGCTTATATGAAGGGCTCAGGTAGAAAAATTTTAGAATGAAGATGGCAACATGTGTACAAATATGTTTCATACAAATGATGTGCTGAATGTTATAAGAGCTGTTAGAGTCCCCAGTAAAATCATTTTAAAAAAGAAACTCACTGTAGGCATAAAGGCATTCTCAGATTAAAAGTAAAAGGCACTTCTGATAGTCTGGGCTCCCCTTGCACAGTAGCCAGGCCCAAGAACCTTTCTGGAGGCTATTTCCAATGATATACTAGAGACCATAGTGATCATCAGACCACATGAGAGATGATAGCTAACCAGCTGAGGAGACGCCTTATCCTGTCCACCCATGACATCTCAGAAAAGCCAAGGGAAACAAGGGGGTGACGTTGGGAAGAGATGGGATTGTGGGCAGGCAGAGGGAAGCTTGGCAAGGCACCAAGGGTGTCAGGGGGGTTAGATGAATGAGAGCCATGGGAACACATGGGAGTGTGGAAACAGGGCAGATGAACAATGAGCTAGAGCCCCACCCAGGACAGGTGCTGTGTTGGTCTGGGTTAGCTAGAGAAACAAATTCATGGACAGGCATATGTGTTTAAGAGAGAAGTGTATAGAAAAGAGTAATTGTACATTAAGAAAACATCCCAGCTCAATCCAGATCAAGTCCATGAGACTGATGTTACCCCCTATGTTGGTACTGGTTCATAAATTCTTCTTTGGGCTCATATAGCCATGCAATGTTGCCAAATGTAGGACGATCACAGGCCAGTCTGTGGAAAGTCTTGCGGATCCAGTGAGTGGAAGCATCCCCGTGCTGGCATGGATCTCCATGTCACTCTTCAAGCTCCAGGGCTCCATGTGGTTTGTCAATAGGGATGTCTTGCGGGGAGTCGAAGCAGAGAGAGTGTGTATCTCGCCTCCACTGAGCTATTTATCTACTTCGTACCTCCAAATGACGTCATCAAGCTGTGACCTGATTAACAGGCTAGACTCCACCCCTTCACAAGTTGATAGGAGATGATGTAACTGACACAGGTGGTGAGCATTAAGTGGCCGCCACCACCCTCAGCCCCTGAGGGCAACACTGTCTTGAGGCAGCAGTGGTCGGAAAGCAAAGAGCTGAAGGGCAGTCACCCCACCATGCATTTCCTGAGATGCACAGGATGTTCAATGGACAGCTTCCTTTGCTTTGAGTTGTAATCCACACTGAAGGTTTCAGGCCTTGTCCTTCATGAACCAGTGTTTCAAGTTCTCTTTGCTTTGAGTCAGCAAAGTTGTGTCATCTGAATAGTATAGATGGTTAATGAGTCTTACTCCAATACTGATGCCACATTCTTCAGATAGTCCAGCCCCTTAGATTGTTTGCAAGGCACACAGATTGAATAAGTCCGGTGACAGACATGACCCTAGTGCACACGTTCCCAGATATTAAACCATGCCCCATTCCCTTGTTCTGTTCCAACATCTGCCTCCATGTACATGTTTTACATGATCAAAAAAACTGTTAACGCTATTCCCACTCTTCTCCATAACTTGTTATGACCCACACCGTAAAATTATTTAGATAGTCAATAAAACATAAGTACATATCTTTTAGGTATTCTCTCTCAGTAGAAATCCATCTGGCATCAATGTGGTAGTTACATAATATGGTGTCAACTTGAGACTATTAAGAGGAACGGGCCAGAGTGAAGCCCTGTCAATCAAGTCACAGCTTGATGGCTTCATTGGGAGGCACAAAAGAAATACATAGTTCACTGGAGGCCAGAGACACTTACTCCCTGTGAGCATTCCTGTTGACAAGCCATATGGAGCTACCCTGATAGAGCCAGAGCCTGGAGCTGAAGGAGTCACATGGTGACTCAGGCCAGCATTGAGATGCTTCCACCACCACAGGATCCTAAAGACTTTCCACCCACTGGCCTGTGATCTTCCTGCATTTGGCATCATTGCTTATGTGAGTCTAAAGAGGAATTTAAGGACTAGCATCAACATATGGGGTAATATTAGACTTATGGACGTGATCTGGACTGTGCTGGGATGTTTTCTTAGTGTACACTGGCTCTTTGATGTGAAGTTCTCTCTTGCACACATGTAAGAGTCCCATATTTGCTTCTCTAGTCCACCTAGACTAACACAATCAACAATGATAGCCTTTACTCCATGTCCTCTTCTAAATCCATCTTGCATTCTTGTAGCTCTATGCTACTGTGCTGCCACACTGATTTTTAATTATTTTCAGAAACATGTTTCTTGGGGATGATATTAACTAAATTATCTGATATTTTCATAATCTGTTAGCCACCGTTCTTAAGAATCAACTTCTTCCATTGATTGAGCTGTCCAGAAAACTGTCTTCTACATTTTTTTAGCACAAACTAATAAGTGGCCCCAGGGCTGCATCAGATTCTTATGTGGGGTAGCCACCAACAATTGAATGAGCTCAAGGGGTGGTTGTGTCATGGAGGGGTAAAATGAAAGAGATAGCCTACAAGATAAATTATGCAATCACTCACTTCTGGAAACATCATAACTTCAGAAGTCAGATTATCTCAGAGAGAATGACTACAGGAAGTAGTGGCACTAGGGGCACAGATGTGGCAGAGTGATGTGTCATTTGGGGATCAGGAAAGAGATAACAGATGTGGATACAGGGAGTCCAGTATGACTAGAGTAAAACAAGTGTCTGACACGTGTTAGTGAGCATGGCCGAATGTGTCTGTGAGTTAGGAGTGGACAAGTACATGAGTGGGAACAGATAGGATTATCTATTGGTCCATGTGGTACAAATACATGAGAAGAGGGACTTATGTGCATCGAAGACACAAATACCCTTCCAAGATTTGTTTGCTGGATTTGGGTTTAAAGATGTAAGACCACAGTCTCATTAAAGGGACAACTCGGTCATTTACTTGGTTTGACATATTGCTGGTTCTGATGAGCTTCATGCATTGGTTCTGAGCCACAGAAAGTGCATGCACAACACAGCAGATTCCTAAAATAAACTGCCATGCAGTGGATTCTGACTCCCAGAGGTGAGACTGTGGGTTTCTGAGACTGTGACTCTTTATAGAAGTAAAAAGTTTTGTTGTTCTCCCTCAGAGTGGCCAGTGGTCTTGAACTGATGACCTTGTGTTCAACAGCCCAACTCCTAATGGTAACTACCTCACCACCAGGTCTCCTCACAACGTAACACAATTTGCAAAATTCCATGATCTGCATCCTAGTGAAGGGACGAGTATATGGGTCTTAAACCATGGGCAAGGGCATCTAGGACATAGCTTTGGAGCACTACTCCCCAGGAGCAAATGATTAAGAAGATGGCCAAAATCTCAGAGATGTACTGAGCACACAGGACACACAAGTTCATCTACTCATACACAAGAGCATTAGATGGTGCCCGGTCACTACCATAGCTGTTCTAGTTCAGAGTACACAACAGTCTGCCACAGAATGGGAGAAAAATATGATGTACAATTCAAATTCCTCTTAAAGAAACTAAGTCTAGATAAACCAGAACAGTACAAGACAGAGGATTGCCTGAAACAATTGCCCGAGACTCTCTTTAACCCTGGATGCCAATCCATTCTTTGAGATCACCCTTGCAGGGTAGCACATAGAATAAAGGAGACTACCGATAAGTCCAGGTCCCTGGTTCCACATCTCAAACCCCAAAGCCCACAATTACTCAAAACCAAGGACTGAAGGATGAGAGTCAAGGAACCAAACACCTGAGACCCAAAAGGGAATGAACAGGATGCAGTTACAGGGAATGGTGACATTGTGATAAATACAACTGATATCACTGAGCAATATGCAAAGAATGTATCAAATGTGAGCCTAACTTTTTGTGTGGACTTTCACCTGTATCTCAATAAAACAGAAATATTCATAAAAACCACTAGCAAAGGGATTGTCATTGATGATAAAATCTGGAAGAGCCCCAGAGCTTCTTAAACTACATCATGCTTTAAAAATATCATCCAGCCCAACTGGGTTGTAAACAGGAAAATGTATTTTGCAGAATATCTGAAATATATTCCTGATTTCCCTTTGAAATGGTTTTCATCTACGAAAGTCTTAGTGATTTTTACCACATTCCCACCAAGTCATTTTAGAAAGTGGTGCATGCAGATGTCTACGAGTCCTTATGTCGCTCAATGAAATCTCCCAAAAACCATTTCGGAGACATGATCCTTCTCTCACATAACTTATTACAGCAGCTGTACATGTGTAGGCAGACTTGACAATGGCCATCAGGTTGATCCTAAGTCTTTGTAATCGCATGTGTTCGCGCTATATACTGCTATCAAAGCCGTGAGCTTTCAGAAAAATTGCAGGGGCCTTCTCTTACGAGGCACCTCTGGAGGTGCTTAAGAGGCCAACCTTCCTGCTGGCCATTGAGTGCTTAATGATGTGTACCACCCAAGGACTCCTTAGACACTCACTGCTTATTGTTGCTAGTTGCCATGGAGATGCTGGTGACTCCGAGTCCCCATGTACAATAGAATGTAACCTGGCCTGCTCCTGACACATCTCCTCTAAATTATTCTTATATTTGAGCCCATTGTGGCTGCAGTGTCAATCTACCTCACTGAGGACCTTCCTCTTTTTCACAGACCCTATCTCTACTTTGCTGGGCATCATGTCCTTATCCAGTGACTGGTCTCTCCTGATAACTTATCAAAAGTGTGTGAGAGGATGTCTCAGCCATCTGTGCTGCCATGGATAATTCTGGCTGCACTTATTCCAAGATGGATTTATTCATTCTTTTAGGAGTCTGCAGTATATTTTATATTGCCTCCAACATTAAAACCTAAATGCATTAAGTCTCCTCCAGCCTTTCAAAGTGTGCAGCATTCAAGGTACCACGAAGATATTGAGAACACTGTGAAGTGAATCAGGTGCACCTTAGGCTTCTGAGTGACAACTTTAATTTTTGGCACTTTGCAGAGGCCTTTTACAGCAGATGTGCTCAATGCAGTGCATATTTTGATGTTGTTACTGACTTCTTGGCTACTGCTTCCATGGGTTTTGATTATGCAAAGTGACACCCTTGACAAGGAAAACTCTCCCCATTTGTTGGGATGTTGCTGTTCAGTTCAGTTGTGAGAAATGTTGTTGTTTCCTCCTTAATTTCAATCTACAGCAAAGACTACAGTCTTTGATCTTCATCCTAATAGCCACAGGTTCTCTTCACTTTGAGCAAGCAAGGTTGTGTCTTCTACATATTGTGAGTTGTATCCTCTACATATATTGAGTTTCCTTTCAATCCTGATGCTAGGTTTTCTTCTTTCCATAGTTCGACTTCTTAGAGTACTTTTTCAGCCTATGGATCAAATGAGTATGGGGAACTAATACAACCCCAACACACACCTTTCTAAATTCTGGAGCTCGCAATATCTCCTGAGTCTATTTGATCAAATACCTCTTGGTCTACGTGCAAACTCCATAGAGGCACAATTAAATGTTCCGGAATTCTAGGTATTATCAGTTTTATCCATACTTTGTTATGATTCACACAGTTAAATTCCTTTGAGTATTCAATAAAACACTGGCAACCTTTATCTTCTTCTTTGATTTCAGTCAAGAACTTTCTGATGCCAACAATGATATCCTTCCTGCCACATGCCTTTCTGTGAAGTTGGATACATTGAACACTAATGATCCAATACCAATTCAGTAGCAAATGACACCCAGAACATTGTACCTGAAGAAAGCAAAAGGTCATTAAAAAGTCAGGAAAGAAGGAAAAGGCCAAAAGTGATGTCAGAAGAAACTCAGAAAATTCTTGAATATAGACTAGCTAAAAAAATTGGAAGAAGTGATGAATCACAAGGAACTAACAGAAGATTTTAAAGAGTGACTCGAGAAGACAAAGTGGATTATTATGATGAAATGTGCAAAGACCTTGAGCTAGACAACCCAAGGGGAAGTATATACCCTGCATTTCTCAAGCTGAAAGAAATGATGGTATAATTGAAGTATTAAGTTGCTAGATTAAGAGATTCTATGGGCAAAATGTTGCCCCTTTCTGGAAGCATCAAAAACATAAGGGATTCACCGTACCCAAAGTATTGGGTCAAAATCCAAACATTTCAGCATGTGGAAAATTACCTAGCTCCAATGGAATTTAATGAAAATATTCCAGCCAGCCTTGAAGGCATTGATGGAAGACAAGGCTCAGGAGTTGATGGAATACCAGTTGAGATAGTGCAATAAGTGGATGCAGCTTTGGAAGTGATCACTCAGCTATATCAAAACATTAGGAAGAAAGCTACCCGACAAGTGTACTGGAAGACATCCATATTTCAGCCCATCCCACACAAAGACCAATAAGAGAAATCCAAGATATGGGAGAAAAGTATTGTCTTACTGTCCCTAGTGATATTGCTAGCTGGTGAGGAGGCGCTGGCACATGTTGATGCCTATGTTCAACAGAAGGAAAGGTTGCCCAGTCCTTTGCCATCATCATGAGGCTAGCAAGTTGGCATCCACTGGCTTTCGTATCAAAATAAACCAAACCAACATCCAAACCCATCCTTATGTTTTCAATCCTCACATAGATACCCTCTATGACAGTGATTCTCAAACTTCTTAATGCCATGGCCCTTTAATACAGTGAGCTCTCAACCATAAAATTATTTTCATTCCTACTTCTTCACTGTAATTTTGCTACTGTTATGAATCGGGCTGTCCGTTTGAAAGGATCATTTGACCCCACAAAGGAGTCTCGATCTGCAGGCTTAGAACCACTGCTCTGTACACTTTCTGAGAACGTATGCCTTCATGCAGGCAGGTAGCCTCCTCTCATCCCCACGGAGCAACTGATGGGCTTGAACTTCCAACTGTAATGATTTGACAGAAGATATGTAAGCAAGCAAGAGGAATGTTTGTCTTCATTAGTTTTTATGCAGAAAATTTCAAAATTTATCGAGGGGATCTAACTGTCCTATTCAACTCTGACACAGAGGCATTTGTTTTACATTTATGGCTGGAACAGGTTTTTAATTAATTTGGAACATTAGTGTGACTGCTATAGCAATTGGTTGGAAAGGTAAGACAGGATGGTCTATTCATTTGTAAGCAGGATCCTCTTACATGGCTCATTGATCACGCGGCCATCATTGTGTTGGCAAATGACCAGTTCTGAGCTGGCATTTGGCATGGAACTAGGTCTACTGGAGATGCCCCTGCTCTTTTCCCCCAACTGCACAATGGACCCTTGACCATGTATTTATTCTAAATTATAAGAGCAAAAAAGGTAAATTTGATCTGGAAAGGATCGAAAAGAATACAAGTCATTGGAGAAAGAAAACAGACAAAACTGATTCTGTAGAAGAACTCAGAGAGTATCACCTGATAGCATATATTTAGAACATTCTTCATGTACACAATCTTATTTAAGTCTCTCAATGAAGCCAGTTGTCTTTAAGCTAACTCTGACTCCTGGAGACTTTATGTGCTTCCAAGCAGACCTGGACTCCACAGGATAGTCAATGACTGGTTTTCCAGCTGTCGATTACCAAGTCTTTCTACTAAATTGCCCATGGGCAGACTTCAGTGGTTAGCAGTGTGCTAACCTATCTACCAATCAGGGATTCCAAATCTCCTTATTTTATTATTTCCATTTCCCAGATTAGGAATTCAGAACCATATAAGTCAGCCCAGGTACAGAAATTCAGTCCTTCTGAATCCAATTCAGTCACCTGACAAGCAATAAACTCTCTGTTGCTCTAGTATGCTCATTCAGCGATCTGTATTAGCTGGAGATCCAAATCCAAAGGAGGGAATGGAATCCAGAGCTTCAATTGTGAACACCTGGTTTGCAGAAGGCTCTGCAGGCCAGAGGAAACCCAAAGCCCATGTGCACGGAGTACACGTAGATTAAGCCTCCAGTGAATCCCCTCTGACCACAGACTAGCGATATGAATCACCTTGCTGTGGTGCAGGGTGTGCAGGGAAGTGGATTGCTGCAGATGCAATAAGCTTAAGAATCAATGATGTACCATATGATCTCTTTTTGCTCATTTTAAAGTTGCTCTAGCTTTTAAGATTTTCTGCTTTCTCTTGAATTGAGGTTTTTTCCCTTGCTTTACATTGTTATTGTTGTTGATTTGAGGTGTGGTTCTCTGTATATTAAGTTCAGGATCAGTAGGTCTATAGAGACCATAACTGGATTAATGGTTTCTTGGGGTACGGCAGGGGAGAATGCAGGGAGATGGGGAGCTAATAACAATGAGTACAAGACAGAAGAAAATGTTCTAAAATCATTGTGATGATGATCACATAACTCTTTTTGATGTGATTGAACTACTGATTTGTATAATATGTGAATTATATGCCAATAAAACTGTTAAACAAGAGAAAGAAATGAGAGAAAGCATACTTTCTAACCACAGATGCAATACTCAGAAAACCAAAGCATATAATTTATCTTCTGACTGCTGTATTTGCCTCCCAGGTATTTGGATGTTTCAAAACAGCTGGGAACCACAAGGTCTGGTCTGTGTGTTGGTGCTTGTGTGAGAGCATGCAAAATGGAGCAGCCCAGGCATTAGCACTTCTATTCTGTATTTAATATGTATACGCCTGTCCTCAGAAGCATCTAGCTAAGTCATTTAATACCACAGCTCCAACTGTGTCTGGGCATTGCCCCATCTAATGCACTCACTGGCTATTGGTACCTGTCGCATGCTTGCTTACCATCCTAGCAAAGGGATAAAAATTGTTTTAGGAAATTACTAGTGTTAGGCTAGAATTGTCATCTTGTAAGAACAAAGAAATCACAGACACACGCGCGCACACACACGTTTGTGACCGTGAGCACTAGTTTTATAATATGCCACTGTTCTATTAAATAACTGTAATTTGCAAAGAAGGCATTCACTAATAATACTCCAATTTTCTACTTTGGCTCAAAATATCTATATTCAAAAACCAGTAATTGAATTTTCCAAGCAAAACTAAATGGAGACTCTTAGCAAATAATCTGCTGGAATTCTTATTTAATGCAATGCTTAATGGATTTTGATAAGAAATACTTATACAAAATGCTTCTTCTCCCCAACTGATTTCACTTAGGAAAACCTGAAAACCACTCAAGAGAAGGATGGGAAATTAGACTTTGTGGCCTATGAACATGCAATGGTTTCTTTCCTTTCTTGCTCTGATTTTTTTGTCTTTTACCAATGTACACAGTTTCCCTCTCTTACATTGCAAATAAAATCTCCACAGGAAGGAATGGCTCTGTAGAGAACGGCCGAGGATGCTACTGTGCCTGCCGGGGTAGGGAAGGTGGCAGCAAGGTTGGTGAGTGGGGCGTGTCCAGCAAGTGTGGGCCCTCAGGTAGGGCACCATGGGCAGTCTTTCAAGAGCTGCTCCAATCCCGTAGGCTAAGGTGAATGGTCTCAAAACCTATTCAAACTCTGCTGTACTTTCTCATCAACATCACTTGCTCTTTGCTTATAGTCATATATTACCCAAAGTCATAAAGTAACTCAAGAACCGTTGAGGCTTCCTGTTGCCATTTAGAAAGACCATTGAGTCAACACGAACTATGTAGTCCATGTCTCCTGGGACCATGGAAAGATCACACAGGTGCACTTGTTAGAAAATGACATTTGAGCACCTGAAATGTTACCATTGGAGTTGTCCTTGGACACCCAACTCTTGCAGGTATGGGTGAAAAAAGAAAATTGAAAACATCATCTGTTTAAAAATCTATCAACAATCTGAAACTGGACATCCTCTACGATGTGGTCCATCAAAGTCATCCAATTGGTCTGAAGCCATGTCTGAATTCTTCCATATAAGTACAACTGTCCTGATGTTAAACTATAGTGGATTAAGAAAAGGAGAATATTCCACTCCCGTTTCTCATTACCCTAAACCTCCAAATATTTTTTGTTGGGATTTGTAGGTGTTAAATTTGAATCATTTAATGTTTATTTTAGACATAATCTCTAAACTACACAGGGGTTTTTAGAAAACAAAGGATTTTATCTCTAGAGGAGTACATTGATATGATGGGCCCTTTCCCATTCACGAGGATTAAAACATATCTGTCACAGATTATCAAAATGGCACCATCAGTTCATTGCAAGGTGCTTGGAATCGATGACACACAAATATGCTTTTGCAATATGGAGATGGAGCCTTAATCCTTTGTGAGCTCTTTCAATTTCATAATTAGTTCACTGATGGTTTTAGACAGAAATATTCACTGAACACATGCATGCTTGTGGGAAGCGATAAAGCCTGAGGAGTGTGCAAGAGCTCACGGTTTAAGGCCATTAGAAGAGCTGAAGTTGAACCCTGGACACCACTTTTACTCCCGCTGCCTCACCCTACCCTCCTTTGTCCCCAACTCAGCCATCAGTATGCCACTTAGCTCTGGGAGCGGGGAGTTACCAGATCACCTGAGTGAGTTCCCTGCAGACACAGACTTGCCCCCAAGAGTTGAGCAACCAGGAAGTAATCTCCAGATCTGCGTCTGTTCCTGTCGCTGTAGCATGCCATGATAAATGAGGACTCTCCTTCCTTACCTGGCTTGAGATGAAGGCTTCCACAAAATGGAAACATCAAATGAAGGACGGAGAAGGAAAAAGGGCAGCCTCTAGGGACAGTTTACCTCTGTGCCAGGCTGGGTGGCAGTCACAGAGAGGGAGTCAGAAGAGGGACAAGTATGTGAACCAAACATCACCTGGCTACTCTTGGTTATTTGGTTAGATGGTGAGTTGCTTGCTTGGCTGAGTATTAGTGAATTGCTCTCTCTCCCTTCTGTTTTTGAAGTCCTTTCTGCTTCTCTCTTCTGCAATTGTTTTTCACATGCCTCTTCACCCAAGTGCTATCTCTCAGCCTTGCCTGGGAATCAGAATCCAAGGAGGACTTGAAAATACTCAGGCTCAGGACACAGGAGAGCACCCACACCCACGTCGGTGGCCGTGCGACCCAGTCGTGACACGGGCTGAGACCCCCTTGGGGGTTGGGGGTGGGGTGGGGCATTATGTACACAGATTGAGAACCTGAGAACTGACACAGAGTGTCACACATTCTTCTGGAGATGGAGACTTTTCATCTCCCTCTCCCAGACCTGTCAGACATGGCTAATAAGACAGGACTTCCAACATACACACACACACACACACACACACACAGATTTAATCCTCATGCCCTTAGACCAGCAGTTCTCAACCTGTGCCTCACAACCCCTTTCTCAGGGGTCACCCGATTCACAACAGTAGCAAAATTACGGAGATAAAGCACCAACGGAAATCATTTATGGTTAGGGCTTACCACAACACAGGAACTGTACTAGAGGGTCATGGTATGAGGAAGACTGAGAACCACTGCCTCAGACAGTTTCCATCATTGACCCTACCTGTGGGAGCCACCTCGCCCCCGCACGTCTCATTGGTGGCCATACACCAGTGTCACCTGAGGACTTAATACTAGCTGTAGGAATGAGCAGAACCCCGAGGACAAACCCCACACAGCACCCCAGTACTGTAAAGGACACAACACAAAGAGAAGCAAGCCCCCTTCTCTGCTTTCTTCCTTCTCCCCGTTTCCTTCTTTCCTGTCTCCCCCTTCTTTATTTGACCTTCATCTCCCCAGTCTGTCCTTTTGACAGCTCTTCCTTCTGAACAACCAGCTACCCCGCATCTCTCCTCTGTTAGTTTCACACTTGCGAACGGAACCCTGGCTGCAGAGGCAGTTCATAGTTCAGTGAAGTCATTTCTGAACCAAAGGGGTTAATCACTGAAGTTTGTCTCTCCTAATGCAATAATGAAGTGGATTGAGGGTTGTCATCAAACTTTAAAACAAGTACTCCTGTGTGGGTGATTGCTTTTCTTATCATACATGACTATCCTAAACTCTAAATCATTGTCTCCATGCTTTGATCACACATTTAAAAGGTTCACATTAAGAAAAAGTCATAAAGATCATTCATCATCATTTTCCTTTACAGGAACCAGATTTATGTGCTCTGGGTGTGCCTGCCGTTCACAGATTGTAAAACTCTGCGAGTGACTTGGATCATAGAGCTGAGATTTGATAACCATGGCCCTAGAATAACCATTGGATAATCACTGAAAACAAGTGAGCTTTTCACTGGTCAACAATAACCTATCAATCAATCGATCGATCAATCAATCAACCAGTCAACCAATCTAGATCTCTATCTATCTGTTGTGTCATCTGCTTCCCATCAAATCTGTCACCTCTCTGTCAGGGATTGTGCCGTCTGTCATCCACTTCTCTATCTCTCTACTGATTGAGCGATTGATTGATCTACCCATCTGCTGATCACTGCTCAGTGCTCTCAAACACAGAGGGAGGACCTGCATGCCCCTCCGGGAGGACCGCTCAGTGTGCACGGTGATCATGGAGCAGCTCTGTGCCCGGGACTCACCCAGATGGTCCCGTCCTGGTGGTAGGGCTTCCAGTTCCTGCCCGTGTCACTGTAGAGGAGCCGGTACTGAGTCACCCAGTCAGAGCTGCTGTATCTCCCTTGCGTGGCGATGGCGCTCATCTGCTTCCGACTGCCAAAGTCCACCTGGAGCCATTGGTAGTGGTCGCTGTCCGACGGGGACCAGCCCCCAGCACCTGGAGGGCAGAGGCAGAGGGACAGCGTGAGCTTAGACCCGGGTGTCTTCAGGTAGGAGAAAGCCCTTTCCCAGGTCTTAATTGGCAGTGGCCGGGTGGTATTTTTCAGGTACACGAGAAGGTATCCTTTAGACATGCTCCTGGGACTCCAACTAATATTCTCCCATCTGGGCAACATTGATACTTTCACCTCTTTATGGTCTAATTATGTGCTCATTTCCTCATGAGTAAATGTCTTCATAATTCCTCAATTAGATCTGATTAGTATGACAAAGTCTAATGGGCTAAGGGTCGATCAATTTACCGTGAGTCCTTCAGCTGAAATCACTAGGTTAAAAAAGGAAAAGAAAGTAGCAATCTGCTCATTCTTCTTCCTTAGTGGGAAGTCTTGTCATTTCACTATCAATAAATGAAACAGAAAAGAAAAACCACTCCCCTCCTCTCCCACACGCTCCCATCAGCCCAGAGAGCTCAGGGCTGTAGAGCTGTGCTCCTGAGAGCAGAGACAGGTGCTCAGCAGACTGTTGCCAGCGCTTGAGAGAGGCGCAAAGCATGCACTCAGAAGCCCATCTTTAGAAGCAGGGTCTGAGTTGTGACAGACAGTGAAACTCCCCTTGATTATATATAATAATTGATCGACAAACAGTGAAGACAGAAAATAAAGATTTACTAGAAGAATGACCAGAACAAACACTCTTAATTTGTGGTTCTATTTTAAATAGCCATGGCTGTGTACAAATTAAGTAATATGCAGGGAAGAGGGCATAATGCATAGTCTTATAAGCTCACATATTTTTCTCCTATGGGGGAGTTTAGCTGCTAATGAAAGAACATGAGAAAAAAATTAATAAATTACCCCATAGACAGAATATGAGAACAAATGCATCTCCTTTAAGTAAGAAATTTAAAGGCTGGTGATAAAAACAATTGGGTCTCTGAAAACCACCATCAAGTATCATTCCGTAAATCACCACAGACATACCATTGGTTGCACCCTTTTCACTTGAATTGTTTGTTTCTGCTTCCAGCTATGATGGAGGGGCCTACCCACCACCAATGTATACAAGAGTTGCAGAGAGATGGCCTTTAGAGACCATACAAAATGCACCCGAGGACCTGGTCTCCTAGGACAGCTGTGGGGAGCCCAATGTGCATCTTGCCAACTGCATGTAGAGGCAGAGCTCCAAGAGAGTCCAGTTACCTGTAGCTGCTGGGGACTCTGGGACTGGCTGGGAACCACGCAGAGAGAGGTCCCCTAGAGGGTCACACAGAGTCTCTGGAATCCAGGTTCTGAGCAAACGCTTCACTGTGTGATTGCAGACCAGGGATCCTCTTGACCAGGGGTTGGAGGGCACTGAGGAAAGCAAACAGGTTGCACAGGGCTTGGAGGGTGTTGGCTTTCTGTTTACCCAGAGAGAGACTTTGTTGGACAAGCCATTCCGTAAAGACACAGGAAGGGTAAGGAGTGGGAACAGGGGTCACTGAACCTTAAACAAACTCAAGGCTCCTCTGAAGACAGCTGAAGAAGCCTTCAACACCAGTTAGCTCACTCCAAGTAAGTGAATTCTCTCATCAGCATTTTGGACGTGTGATAGCATACCATTCATCATTTTTGATACATGATATATTTTCATGACCAGATAGTCTGAGAAACAGAAAAAGCACCATTCATAGTAAGAGTGTAAATTAGTGGAGAGATGGTTGAAAGACACTCTCACACCAGGCCTGACTCCTTGCAAGCCTGGCCCTTAGGCTTAACAGAAGGCAACCCTGCTTTGTTGTGCAGGCCCCTCCCAAGCACGGCTGTGCTTCAGCCCTGCTGTAGCCACAGTGTCAGGTCATCTCAGTCAGGATTTTCCTCTTTTTCTCCGACCTATGACTGTGTCACGCGTGGTGTCTTCTCTGAGGACTGGTCCCTCTTGAGCCCATGTACCAAATAAGCGAGGGGGCTGGTGTTTCACTACCCTTGTTTCTAAGAAGCCCTGTGGAGTGAAAGTGCTTCTTCTAAGACGTGTGTGTTCGTGATGCTCAGCGCTCACTCCCACATCAGTTCCTCTGAGGGCTTCTTTGTTCGTGCCCAGATTCCACATGCACAGGAGGCAATCCGGCACCCAAACATGACAGATGGGAGCTTGAGCAGACAAGGACTTTAGAAAAAAAAGGATGATAAATTAGTTCAATTCTGGGAAAGAAAACTTACATATATTGAAGAAGAAAAACTAGATATTTTACTTGAGAAATGAAAATGATAGATGGAACAAAGTGGAGATTTCAGAACTGGAAAGTACATCTCAGATAGAAAATTGGTGGATTGGTTTAGCTGCACTTAAACAGTGGAGAAGAAACCATCAATGTTCCTAAATACAAAGTCATATGAGCCATCGAGATTGAAGTTCAGAAGGGCAAGGACATTACAGATGAACAGAATCCTGGTAGCTGAAAGGAAGTGCCGTAATGCTCATGCTCATTGGAGAATGAAAGCAGAGAAGATCGACATTGGGGTAGAAAAAAATGTGCAGAGAGAAAGTCTGAACACAGAAACTCCTATTTCTGAAACACACCTTGAACTTAAAGGGAGATGAACAAAAATGAGTGTTTGCTGCTGAGTGCTGTTGAGGTAGTTCTAACTCACAGCTCCTCAAAACAATAGAAAAAGCACTTCTCTGTCTGACCTGTCCTCACCACTGTGAGGCTTGAGCCATTTGTTGAAAAGACTTTATAGACTGGTATCAAACATATGGGCAAATATTGGACTTATGAACTTGATCTGAACGGGCTGGAGCATTTTCAAAATATTCAATGGCTCTTGTAAATCAACCTCTTTCTTATATACATATGTGTATGTGTCTATGAATTTGTTTCTCTAGTCTACCCAGACGAACACACATTTGAAATAGTAGCAAGATGAATTAAAATGTGTATCATGTGTATGTCTGTCTGAGACCAAGGAATAAAACATTGCTGCTTGGGTTCCTGTTCACACATGCAAGTTCTGTTCTCAGCAAAACCTGTCTGCCGTCATCTCTGTCTGGCTGACTGCAAACACGTTCTCTCCGTCGAATACTTGACTCAGTCTCCTGAGGATGCTTACACAACAGGGTCCAATGAAACCAGCAGTTTCCAAAGGGATCTGACTGGGTCAGTGCAATTCAAGGCAGAGAGGCCAGTCAGATGGCTATGGCTACTGTTTGGGGAGATTTCCCTGGGATCATCAATGTAACAAAGATCACAACTCCACATTGAACCCACAGGTAACATCATGATCAATGGAGGAAAGGTTGACCCTGTCATGGGTTTTGTCTTGCTTGGCTCCACAATCAAGCCCATGGAAGCAGCAGGGGAGGCTGTGTCGATTGTTTTCATCATGCTTATGCACCTGCTTATTTCCCAGAGGCTGCAAGAGCTGCCTTGTGAGGATTTCAATGGAATCCTGGACCCCATCCACCCCACAGCCCTCTTTTGTTCCTTTGGACTTCTCCCTGTTCCCAAACTCAAAGAGTGTCAAAGAGGGCTCCTCAAGGATGCTGAAGAGTGCAGGTTGAGTCAGGGAAAGAGTAGAGTTAGACAACCACGCTTCAGATGGGTAGAGAACTAGATGGGGGATTCTGTCCAGAAAGAACAGCTTCATCATTGAACATTCCTTCCTTTATAACAGTGTCTACAATGTTTTATCTACACTTATAGGCAGTGGATGAAAAGACCATGGACTGAGTCAGACACAGTTTGTAAGTCATATCTTAGCTCTGTAACATTTTAAAGAAATCTCTTCCCTATGGACATTCTTTACCTATTTATCTGGTCTCCGTAGAATTCTGCCAAATTCTGGAGGCATTATAGCTATGTGTCAGAGATAAATTCCACCTTGGCATTGGGCAATCTCTTATACAGTCCTTCTGCACATCAGCAGAGTAATGCTTCCAAAGCATAGAGCTGTTCTATGGCTTCTTCACAGTCCAGCCAACACAACGGCCTTGGCGAGTTGGCCAACACAACAAAAAGCACTGGACAAGCAATGTTCTTCACGAAGGAGTGAAGGAAGGCATGCCCATCTAATTGTTGATGTGCTTTCAGAACCTGGCCCCCAGGCTGACTTCCTCTTTGACTCTTCAGGCTCCAGATTCGGAGGTCAACCCACGTTTGCTGTGTGGCGATTTTCCATTGGGAAGGCACTCATTAATTAAAAAAGAGAGGTGTTTGGATCTTTAAGATAAGAAGTAAGAACCCACAAGATGGTGGCAAGAAGAAGAACGAGCTGCTTCTTTTGCAGGAGAACGGGAATTCATGTCTGCTGCTTGGTTGTGGGGGATCTTGGGGTGCCTCCACTCCAGATGACAGCAACCCACAGGCCAGAGAACGGGGCTGCCTCTGGGGCGTCCCTTGATGAGACCCTCCTGGGAGCAGCTGGCAGGCTTTCTTCTTCCTCGGAGCTGCTGGCCTCGCACCACTGACCTGCCAGAGCACGGGGGAGGGCGTGGGCCAGGCTTTCAAGAGAGCCACGTGAGCAAGATCGATAGGAAGTTTCTCTCGGCTTTGATCTGTCAAGCAGGGTAATTTGGAGGAGTTGATTACTTTGTTCATTGGGCTTGTGAAATGTGTAACCTCTATCGACCCAGGGATTAAGAACGATTCCTCTTTCATCTCCAAACGCTATGGAAAACACCATCACAGAGGGCAAACATCCTCCCTGGTTATCCTGCGAGGCTGGGGCAAGGCAGAGTGGCCGCAATATGTGTCTTGGCCGTCAGTGGGAAGGGAAGGGAGCAGGCAGATCAGGACACAGCCACTCCATTCCAGCTCCTGGGAGACCGAATGAGAGAGACCATCAGACAGATGGGTCAATGACTTCAGCACACACACACACACACACACACACACACGCGCGCGCGCACTTTCCTCCCCTCCCTGCAGAGAGCAGTACACTCACAGTACCCATGTTTCACAGCAGCCTCTTTGTTGTCCAATTCATCCCTGTGTTGACAGCTGTTGAATACCAAATCGTTGCCAACTCTTGGTGTCCTGTGTTTAATAGAGGAAACGCCACCCAGACCTGCGCTTACCTCATGATTGTTCTTGTGTCTGAGCACATGGTGGTAGCCACTGTATTACTCCATCTTGTCCAGGGCTGCTGTCTGTCTCCCTGGCCCTCCACGTGACTGACCATGATGTCCTTCCCCAGAGGTGAGGTCCAGTGGACAGCAGGGCAGACGCAAAGGTGGGTGCCTCTTGAAGGACTCAAGAAGTGCCCCCAAGTCAGCTCTGATTCCTGGAGGGGCCCATCTATCAGCACAGAGGTGTGTGCAGCAGGCTTCTTAGTGGTTGATGGCTTGGATGCAGATCACCAGGCCTTTCTTGTGAGGCACTGCTGACAATGCTGGATCCTCCATATTTGGGGTTAGCAGCAGTTTGCGTGGCTCAGTGAGCTACCAAATTTTTATCCTTCTCTCAGCACCCAGGGGTCCCCTTCTCTCTCTTCCTCTATCTCCTGCCATGTCCCCACTGGGTGCTGGGCTGGTAGGGTGTGTGTGAGTGTGCTTATGTGTGTATATAAGTGTGATGATGTGTGCACACAACAATGCTGTGCTATGTGTGTGTGAATGTGTTTGTGTGACTGTGTGTATATGTGTGTGTGCATGTGTGTCAATGTGGGTGTGCAGGTGAGGATGGGCTCTGTGTGTGCATGCACGTGTATGTGTGAGTGTGAGCATGTGTGTCAATGTGTGTCAATGTGTCTGTGGGAGTGCAGGTGAGGATGTTCTACATGTGTGTGCTCATATGCGCACATGAACCTGGGCAGTGCCCCCTCACTGGGAAGGCATGGTTTGTCTAAGCTGTCTTCCCCTGCTTGGCTCTGTGCCCAGGGAGTGGGTGGCCTCTTGGAAGAGGCCACCCACTCCCTGGTGGAGACGGCAGCTGCTGGCTAGGTGGCCCACAGAGTGAGTCCATGGGAGGGGAGGAGAGCTCTCAGGACCCTAGGGAGGAGCTGGAGAGTTCTTCCTTCTGGCAAATGGCTCCCAGGGAGCATGAGTTCCCCACTGAAGAGCATAGTGGTGGAGGAAATATTCCAGTGAGGCCACAGCCATGTCTATTTCACAACCGGAGGAAGAATAGCACCAGATGGAAAGACTAACCTGAAGAGCCTTCCAATGGGGCAGCAGTGCAAATTCAGACTTCAAGCCGCTTTCTGCTCTAGTCGTACAATGTTTTTGATACAAGAGACAAGGGAGGAAACTGGAAGGACACAGCCAGGATTGAGAGTAAAAGGAGCATCTCCGTGGACAAGGGGTGGCTCCGGCGAGGTCAGTGGCAAGAGGTGGGGTCAGCCACCTGTGGCTGTGCAGGTGTGACTTGTGCACATGAAGACAATGCAGGGTGGAGACAGGGAGCCCGTGCCTGATGAGAGGCCGGGTTTGGATGGCCGCCCTTCCCGCTCCACCAAGTCTAGGTCCTTCCCACCAGTCCACAGTGATCTAGACCCTTGCCTGCCCTCTACCCTACAAAGGCAGAGGCATCGTGGAAGCGGGCTCTGGAAAGGCCCTGGGTTGTATGGCAGAGGAAGGCTCCAAGGACGGGGGAGAGAGCAAGCGAGCGAGCGGACAAGAGCACACTCTTAAGGAGAAGAACAAGAATGCTTGCTGCCACAATCCCAGGACCCAGAGAGTCAGCCCCCAGTCGGAACACCGAGCACAGACGAAACCCAACTGGAGCCAGGCCTTGGGTCCAGCGGCCACTGGAGCTGGTCCACCTCAGGCGAAGAGGGAGAGTGACAAGAAGGACAGTGGGGTTTGTGACAGCTCAGATGCAAGGTAGATCAGGGGCACCTGTCGCATCCCCTTGTGCCCGCACCGCAGCTGCCAAGCTCTCACAACACCCAAGTGCTTAAGTGTAACGAGAACATGGCAGTCAGGAAGAAGACAGAAGGAACAGGAAATGATCGCATTAGCAAAAGGCCAGCCATTCTTCAGAGCCAAGCCCAACTCACTGGCATCAGGTGGATGCTCACTCTCAGGACAGCAGAGAACCAGCCCCCTTAGACTCCCCAGAAGGTAACTTTCTACGGGGAGTCTTTAGTGCTGAGTGGCTGGTGGGTTCAAACCTTTCACCTTGCAGCTAACAGCTGAGTATATAGACACTACACTACTGGGGCCTACAGGGACATCACAGACCTGGGGCCAGCAGGGAGGATTGTCTGGCCCACAAGGCACAGAAGGCCCAGGAACTCAACAGTGCCCCCAATCACCTGCCTCACCAAGGAGGTGCCATGGCAGACGTCACGCTGTTGGTGCTGACAGGTTCTGAGTCAGAGTGACTGTATGCACAACAGAACAAACCTGTCTGGCCCTGGGCCACCCGCACAATTGTTCGCATACTTGAGTCCCCTGTTGCGGTTACTGCGTCAGCCCGTCTTGCTGGGGATCTTCCTCTTGTCCCACCATGCGCCTGTCAGTGTGTCCTACTGTGGTGACTCGCCTGTCGCTCAGATGCTCTGTTGCAGGTACTTCCAATGCATCTAGGGTCACCCAGAGTGGACAGGTGTCAGCGGAGCTTCCAGACCAAGAGCAGACAATGGACAAGGACTCAGCTCCCCACTTTGGAGGAAGGACCCCGGACAACCTTGCATATACCCATCACATTGGGGGTGAGTGCATCAGTTGTGGGACCCAATGTGGAGGCTACATCTTCTTGGTTGATAATTTTGCATGACTCACCAATGTTTCACATATCCGAATGGCCCTTGACAGAAAAAAAAAAGATGTCTGCTTCCCCTGCCCTAGAGAATTGAAGCAGTCTTCCGTCTGCTGAAGTTAATGTGGGTCTCTTCCTGCATCGAAGACAAAGCCCTGGGGACGTAGAAGACCTTAACTTCAGCTCAGAGAGGGCAGAAGGTCCTGCTTCCGGCCACCCACTACAGAACAACTGAGAGGCAGACTCTAGTTACGAGGCAGCCTCAGTGACGGGCAGACTGGACAGGCTCTCTGAGGGACCTCTGCCCACCTGCCATTGCCCAGGGTCCCACAGTCAGCCCCAGTTTGATCGATCAGCCTTCATTAGTGTCCAGGGGAAGATTGTTACCCTGTTGCTGAAGCGCCCTTGGCTCTCTCTAAGCTGCCTGATTGAAGAGGTTGGACATCTGCCTTTTGACTCTGAGTAACTCCCCTGGTCAGGCTTGCCAGCTGTTGATAGCTAAACACACACACACAATCATATAAAGACTTCATAAGCCGTTTCTTCTACACCTGAATATATAGATATAGATATTTGAGGGTTTGATTTATTTGTATGGAGAATGAACAAAAATATCCTTTATTCAATATATACTTTATGACTGGGGAGCAAAATACCCACCATTTCCTTCATGTGCATAGAAATGAAGCCATGGAGGTCACTAACAGGAATGAGGATCCAGGCAGAAGCAGACAGATGCCCTGCGAGGCAAGCAACATGAAGGCCAGGGCAGCCAGGCAGAGGAGGCAGAGCTACAGGTCCTGGGGAGTCATGACGCTGCTTGGGCATCTTCAAGACAAGTCTAACTTGTAGGGCCTCAACAGGGTCAAGCAGAACCCTGCACAGGAATTCCTGGGCTGAAGATCATGGGCTGTGATCTCACACCCACCTGAATGGTGGGATCCCACCCTCCACCTGCCAGTTGTTGCTGGAGCAGGGGTCTTTGAGCCACAACCAGCATCTGGAGACAGAGAAGCTCCCCTGGTGGCCAGGACCCTCCCCAAGGTCTCCCACGCTAGACACACAATTTCAGGGGAGCCCCCTTTGCAGGCTGAGAGTATGAATTGCATTAAGTAAGTTCCCTGTGATTAGGCAAACAGGAGAAAATCCCTCCATCTGAGGTGTGACCTAATCTTACTTGAGAAATGATTTGCTGACTTTAAGGTATGAGAATTGATTCCCCATGTGATCAATGTAGCTCCCCATCTTAAGAATGGGTATTAAAAGTAATCAGGGGAGATCACTGACTTAAGGATGCCAACTAACGTATTAAATGGCCAATATCACCTTGGAAATACAGGTCAGAGACAAGAGTGAAGAAAAGCAAAGATGCAAAGAAGTCATTGGTTCAAAGAACTAAGTGACTTTGCTGAGTCAGACTCCCCCTGCCGTGAGACTAGAAGAAGAAGATGACACCCAGCCACCACTGTCAGCTGCTCTTACTAGGAACCTAACAGAGGGGTCTGGATGGGTGAGGGAAGAATTTAGAAGCAGATTCTCATTAATAAAAGACCAGCCTTTCTGGTCCAGTAGAGATTATGGTCCTTGGACACCCTTCCAGAGTGAAAGCGAATCCATTCTGGGGATCATCTTCCTGCTGGACAACACATGGACCTACACAGTGAGTCATGGTGTCCAGGAGAAACAAACTCCTCAGTTTATCAACTGAGCACTGGCTCCAAAACAGACCTGAGGAGCAGGAGGAAGAGAGAAGAGGGGAAGCCAGGGTAAATGCAGGGAGAGGGCTGCTATGTTGAAAGAATGGGAAGCTATTCCATAAGCCCAAATAATAATGAAACAGTTAAAAAAAAAAAGGTGGATACCAGGTGCAATAACAACACTGGTGTATGAAGTGGAACCTTCCACAAAGTCAAAACGAGCAGCTGCTTGCTCTGTGTGGAAGTCACAGGGCGGGTTCTAGTCTCATGAGGTGGGTATAGCAGCCAGGGACTGTGGGAGAGAGAACTTTTGCACATAAACCAGAGGGGAATTCATGAGAACTGTGTCTTAAATTTTCACATGCACTACACATCTTAGAATTCCTAAACATGCAGTGTGAATACAACATGATTTGGTTTTCAACTTGTTTAGTTTTCTGGTGATTCGACAATGAGAGGAGACCTATTGAGGGTTGGGGTTGGGGGCATGATTTGGGGTGGTTGCTCTAAGGAATGAATGCTGAGGTGACCAGTCTTCAGATAGATAGAACCGAGTTTAAATTCTTGAAAGAGACCCCACCCCACCACCAACAGCCTGGGTCACCACTGAAAGGGCCAAGTGGTCTCCCCACCAGCAGAGACAGTCAACAGGATGCTTTCAGGGGCCAAGCAAAGATTGGGTGGGGTGTGGACCTTCAGGTCCTTGGACTTCACCAGCAGAGGGAATTGAAATGAAATGCAACTTGTGCTGGATTCATTAGGAAGGACCATGATGTGGCTACTGATTCTTATCATTAAAACAAATGGTTATTCCACAAGTTTCATCTGAACTAACGGATTAGGATCTGACAGGGACATCCTTTGTACCATCTTAAAAAAAATCTGACTGTAAATAACTTTTGTGGTGCTGCAAGATGTGAATGCAACAAAACAGGAAACCAAAAGAGGCCTGAGGGGCCAGCCCCAATCCCAACGATGTGGACCACCTCCCATTCTCCTCACAGAATTCACTTCAGAGGACACCACTGAAGCTACAGTTCAGGGAGAGTGATATGTCTGATCGAGCACACAGGAACAGATGAAGGAATAGGAAGAGAGAGTGAAACATCCCAGTTCACCTAGCCCTGAGGATGACATTCCCATTCAGAGCAGCCAATGCACAGAGAAGACCATAGGGGCAGGCCCACCATGAAACATGATGTCCCTCACTGACCTGTAGCACAATGGGGGACAACACGGGAGACACAGTGTGGGAATTTTGCTGGATCTGACCCCACCACACCCGGGCAAAACACGAAGGGCATGCAACAGAACAAGAAGGGGAACAGAGCAACAAAGTCCCCAGGGAATACCAAAAATAGACTTTGGGGCCAGGGAGTGGCACCCCATCAGACTTGACCAGAAAATACTCCTACAGATCAGTGCACAGACCTTGAACAATTTATGGTCATTGGTTTGTTATTGTTTCTGTTTTCTTTTCTTTCGATCTCTGCAGGTCTTTCTAGATAAGATAGGTGGGATTAACAATCTGGTGGAGAAAACAATGGGACCTATGGTGGTTCCAGGGGGGACACATGGAGGCAGGGAGGCAGGGGAAAGGAAGTGGGTGTTAATAAACCCAGGGACAAGGGAACAACACGTGATCTAAAAATCAATGGCTAGGAGGGTGTAGGAGGCCTGGTAGGGCTGGATCAAGGGCAACGTACTCTAGAGGAATTACTGAGGCCAACATGAAGACTGAGCATGAGAATGGGACAAGAGGAAAGTAAAAGAAAACAGAGAAAATAACCAGGAGGCAAAGGACACTTATAGAGGTCTAATACAAGCATGTACATATGCAGACGTATTTATATATGAGGATGGGGAAATAGATCTATGTGCATATATGTATAGGATTAGTATTAAAGTAGCAGATGGACATTGGACATTGACTCAAGTACTCCCTCAATACAAGAACACTTTGTTCTATTAATCTGGCATTCCATCATGCTCACCTTCTCAACACAATCTCTGAAGACAAAGCCGGTGCATAAGGAAATGTGGTGAAGAAAGCTGAGGGTGCCTGGTTATCAAAAGATATAGCATCTTGAAGGCTTGAAGATAAACTAGTAGCCATCTAGCTGAAATGCAACAAAGCCCACATGGAAGAAGAATACTAGTCTGTGTGATCACTAGATGGTTATAGGATCAGGTATCGGGCATCGAAGAACAAAACATTTTAACACTGTGAATAAGGAGTGGTGCAGAGGGGTAGTGGAGACCAAAAGCCCATCTGTGGGCAACTGGACACCGCTTACAGAAGCATCTTGGGGAGGAGATCAGCCAGTCAGGGTGCAGTGTAGCAATGATGAAACATACCACTTTCCTTTAGTTCTTTAATACTTCCCACTATTCCTCCACTATCATGGTCCCAATTCTACCTTATAAAATCTTCCAGAGCAGAGAATGTACACTGGTATAGATAAGAGCTGGAAACACAGGGAATCCAGGACAGATAATCCCCTCAAGGGCAAAAATGAGAGTAGTGATATCAGGAGGAGAAGGTGAAGGTGGAGGGAGAAAAGGGGTACTGATTACAATTATCTACATTTATTCTCCTCCCTGGGGGATGGACAACAGAAAGAGGGGTGAAAGGAGACATCATCCAGAATAAGACATGGAATAATAATTTATCAATTATTACAGGTTCATGAGGGAGGGTTGGGGAGAGAGGGGGGAAAGGAGGTGATACTAAGGGCTCAAGTAGAAAGAAAATGTTTTGAAAAGGATGGTGGCAACAAATGTACAAATGTGCTTAACACAACGGATGGATGGATGGTTTGTGATAAGACTTGCAGGAGCCCCCAATAAAATGATTTTTTTAAAACCTGTCATTATTAATGATCTTGTTCATTTCCCTTTTTACTAAGAGTAAGTCTAATGGTTTATCCACTCAGTGCATACTGTAAGAACACACCCACATGCTAGCCAGTGAGGTTTCTATAAAAAATTCCATAAGCAATTTTTTACTCTTCTTGATTTTTTTTATATACTTGAGGATTCAATTTATTTGTGTAAAGGATGTAAGCAAATACTCTTTATTTAATCAAGACTTTACTATGGGGAGAAGCAGATATCCAATAAGCTGAGCATGTGGGTGGAAATGAGATCTCGTATATGGAAAAGAACAAGGCGAATGAAAATCCCATAAACCTGTCCAAGTCATTGATGCTCCATGTTATCATTGCAAGGACAGCAGAGACTGTGAGAGCCGGAACTCACCAGCCTGCCTTGTTCTCTGGGGCCCTCCAGTGGTCTGTCTCCCACAGATGCAGTCTCCCCCTGTATTCAATGCAAATATTACCCCTTCCTTTCTCGGGGAGACGTCTTGTAGATTTTACTATATCGTCATCTCCTAGAGGAGGAGATGGGAGAGCTCACGTCATTCTCAGATTCCTTCCTGTGGGGCCCTTCTAATGAACCTAGGGTCCAAGGAGTCGTTTGTGAAGAACAAGCTTCAATCGAAACTGCCTGAGAAACTAGAAGTGGCAGGAGCTAGGCGTCTGGCCTGGCACTTTCTTAGGTGTCAAGGCCCCTCATGTCCCCTCCTAGGAAGGGCTTGGGATGGGGAGCTGACACAGTGAAAGAGAGATGACTTCCCCACTTCTCCACCAAAGGGGACATGTACAGGCATTACCAGAAGGTGTCATTGCTGCCATGTTTCCTGGTGAAAAAAGAGCAACCATTCTTTATGTTCAGTCCCCAGAGAATACCACATGGAAAGGTGGAGGGAAGGAGGGGTTTCCAGTCCATAGGTCAGAGAGGGCTTCTGATTTCATGTACGCCACCCCATGTGGAGAGACCTGAAAGACTTCCAGGAAATCCCTGCAGACTTCTCCCAATTACTTGGAAATAAACCTTTACAGAGAAACTAAGTTTATTCTGGTAAGACACATTTTGCTCATCTGGGCACCTAGGTTTCCATAAAGAAAGATAAGATACAATGTGCTTTTCCAGATATTGAAATTGCTTTATGCACAATGCAAGCATCAGTGATCTCTTAGGGCACAACAGAATGCTCTTGGTCATTTCTCCTGCAATTCAACCTGCAATGTCCAACCAGGATACTTGACTCATTATCAGTCATCAGAACCTGCTGAACTTGTGTGCATGTACACACCAGCAGAGGCATCCTGCTGAGATTAAGCCATCCAGGGATCACAGAGACCTGTTTGCGTTAGATAGGGTTCTGTAGAGAAACAAGACCAGGAAGAAATAAACAGCTAATTAGTCTATAGAACAGTACAAATGGCTCAGTGCAACGCCCTTCTATGAGACAACTTTTACCCTGGCAGTCCTTTAAGTTTTGAGGGCCACTGGGTAGCTCTCTATAGAGCATGTTGGGCTATCTAGGCACAGGCAGGAAACAACAAGGCAGGTCGCCAACAGTCAGTCAAGATGACAAGGTCCAACATATCAAGTGATATATATATATATACCAGTAGCATGGTGAAATAGTTTTTGAAGGAACCTCAAACTACAGTATCACAGTTCATGGGTTGGGTTTCCCACAGGTAGTGTAGCCTGCAAGTTGAGGCAGAGAACCAGCTAAGGCAGCCATACACTGATCCAATCATCAAACAGCAAGAGAATAAGAAAGGTGAGGCTCATCGAGTCATTTATCACTCTGTCCATCAATTAATCTCATGTGTGTTCATTGACCAATAAACCTAAGCATCATGCTGTTTAAACCCCCTTTGTCTGGAATAAACCCTGCATGTATGAATTAACACTCTGGCAGCAGCACTTTTTGCACCTCCTAGAATGTACATTTCTACATAAGTCACATTCCCTGTCTCAATGTGAGGGGGAGTCCCAAAGAAGGCCAGTGTCCAGAGTGCTCATGTGTCTAAATCAAACCCTGTCCATGTCCTCTGCCTCAGAGGATGCTATGCTCCTTTTGTTTTGGAGCTAAAATGTTGCCCTAAAAGAGATACTTGGAAGAACTGCAGACTGGAATAAAACAAATAAAGATATGATTTGTGCATTATCAAAGACTATTATTTATATGCAATAGTGACAATGACAGAAGATAACTTCAAAAAGTTTGTGAGAAAATGCAAAAATTCCATTACTTGTTATTTTATATATGCATCCATCCATCTATCCATTATCTACTTTTTTTCTGTGTCACTTGAGACTACAGTCATGAGACACCAGGTTTCCTGACTCATACACACAAGAAATGCTTATATATAATAAGTTTTCATGTGCATACTCTACTAAGTTTGAAGCAAAGGTAAACATCCATTACACATATCCACTCTCAAATCTATCTACTGCTATCTGTCTCTCTATCTATCCATCCATCCATCTATCCATCTATTAGTGAGTATATTTCCATCCTCTCCCAGGTCCTTTCAACCATGTTTCTTCTCATAGCTCACCTTCATTTCAGGTCTGTGTATGTGACAGCATTGACCTCTGATGCTTTCAAAGCTTACACTCCTGTCTGTCTCCTCCTTCATCTCCTTTGCTTTTTACTGGATTTTTTCTTTTACTCAATGGCAGTGGGTTTGGTTAAGTTCTTGTGTTTGTCTTTTTATTTTGTTTTCTCATTAGTCCTTGAAGCCCCCCTCAGGTATGCAAATAATTCATACAGACTGCCATGGTATGCATAGTGAAGTGTGTCTGTAAGTTCCCTGTACACACTGATGTATGCAAGATTCAAAATTGCCAGTGGATTAAGAAATGATTTAAGGAAAATCTCTGAGCATACACATGCACAATGATTTCCATCACTGTGTCTACCACAACTGCTGAAAGATGAGTTCAAGTCCAGTAAGTAACAAGATCAATGGACAGACATGTCTTCTGTCATCAAGTGTAAAACCAATTGGTGCCTGTACTCTTTCTCTGGTGGCATGAAATCACCATTGAAGGCTACTAAAAATGTGAGTTAGACTTTATCTGCTTTCATTTCATCTTCTTTGCAGAGAAAATGCAAGGGGGTTATTCTAAGGACCGATATAGTTAAATACAGTGAACACATGGACCAAGAGGAAGACTTGCACAGAACAAGGAAATACTAAATGGTTGAAAATCAGAACTGTATCCTCTCATCATATTTATTCAATCTATATGCTGAGCAAATCAGAGAAGCTGGATTATATGAAAAAGAATGTGGCATCAGGATTGGAGGAAGGGTTATTAACAGCCTGAGATATACAAATAATGCAACCTTGCTTGCTGAAAGTGAAGAGGACTTGAAGCCCTTGCTGATGACGATCAAGGATTACCGCCTTCAGTAGGGAATGCAATGCAAAGAAGACCAAAATCTTTACAACGGGACCAATTGGTAAAATGATGGTAAATGGAGAAGAGATTTAAGTTGTCAAGGATTTCATCTTGCTTGAATCCATAATGAATGCTCACAGAAGCAGCAGTCAAGAGTTCAAGCAATGCACTGCTTGAGGTCTATCTGCTGCATAACCTGTCTTCAATGTGTTAAAAAGCACAGATGCTGCATTGAAGACTAAGGTTTGCCTGATCCAAGCCATGATATTCTCAATTGTTTCATATGCAGATGTAAGTTGGACGTTGAATAAGAAAGACCAAAGTGAATTCAAACTCTGGTGCTGGCAAAGAATGTTGGAGTTGCCATGGGCTACACAAGTAAAGGGACATCTGCCTTGGAGGAAGTACAGTCAGAAAGCTCCTTAGAGGCAAGTATGGTCAGACTTTATCTAGCATGTTTTGGATAGAGAGGCCAGTCGCTGGCTAAGGACACCAAGCTTGGTAAAGTGGTGGGGCGGTGAAAAAGAGGAAGGCATCCAATGAGATGGACTGATGCAGCGGCTGCAACAATGGGCTGAAGCATAAAAACGGTGAGGGTGGCCCAGACCTGGGCAGTGTGTCGCTCTGTAGTTCCTGGGTTTGCTCTGCGCTATCCCTGACTCAGCAGTGCCTGATGATGGACGTGTGCTTTCAGGTCGGATTCAAGTGTCTCCTCTCTGCTTATGCTCTTTCTGATCTGCCTCCTAATTCCTAGTCCCTACCTCCTACCTCCAAAGAACTCATGTCCATAATTTTATCCCCATTCAGTTGTGAGTCCTTCCCACTCAATCATACCACCTGGCCTCTACCCCAGAACTCATTCCCCATGATCATAAGCCCGACTCCAACCCCACAACTTCAACTCAGAGCTCATCTTTCTAACTCATATCCCGCAGCCCCACGCCTCACAACTTCTGCACCACTACTCTACTCATGACTCATTCACCAACTCTCCCTCGGAGCCCAACAGCCCTGAGATGGTATAGGAGGTGGGACTCAATTTCCACATGACCAATCCTGATCCTGAAGTCTGTTCCTCAGAACAGACCCTTTCCCAGAACTACACTGAAGCCCACTGACCCTTGAACAGGTATGGGAAGAACTAGTCCATCTCCAGGGCCACTTGGGAGCCCAGAGGCCTTGGGAGCTTTGGGGAAGGGTCTGTTTCCATGGTCCCTTGGAGCCCAAGACCCTGAATGAAGGTAAGTGGCTCACACAGGCTCTCTCTGTAGCTGTCAGCTGAAAGCTCAGGATCCGTTTCCGTAAAGAGGGAGCGTGCTGGCATTCAGACACTTGGCAATATCAAACGATTTCGCCTAAAATGGTGTGGGTGTATTTTGATATAAATAGGAAATATTTATAGTTGCCCCACGCCCAGACTCAGAAAGCAGAAGGAACTGGGAGGAGGCAGATATATATATATATATATATATATATATATAAAACAGAAGGGCCTTGTAAACACAGTCTTCTATAAATGCTTTATTCATATGCGGAAAGCCATCCGCTCTCCTTGCAAAGAGCTTCATTAGTCAGTTTTACTCAGGACAAACGTGCTCAGTGCTCTCCCACAGTGAGTGTGGCAAGATGATCATGCAGAGAATAGTGCTGACATGGTACCTAGACCGAAACAGCCAGGGGTAACCTGCTGTGTGAACCGCAACAGGACGCCTCAATCCCCTTTCTTCACCTGGCTACTGGATCTTCATGGACATCACAAGACTAGTTTTGACTCTTGAAAACAGACTGAGCTAGAGCCCGAGACTGAGGCAGTGTTACAGCAGAAGGGGCATGGGGTCAGAAAAATAGTTCCCAAGAGCAGGGACAACATCAAGCTTACAAGGTCCTGTTGTCTGTGGAATCCACAGGTAAGCCTTAATAACTGAATGCAGTCTTGATAAAAACTAAAATAAAATTTAAGACAGCAAGACCCTGACTTAGTAATTTTGTCTTAAGAAAGAATGGCTGGTGTCACTGTGGATCAGCACTGATTTGGTTTGGTTTGCTTTTCCCCAGCCTGATCATGGATTGTGTGCAAGGAACACATTATAATCCAGAGAGTGGGGGAGGGAGAGGGCCTGACGTGAGACTGGATGTATTTTCAGGCAAATTTGACAATATGAGCTAAGTTCTCCAGTCGTTTCCCATTTTCTCCCTCTTTTTTATTTACTGACATGAGATGGAGGTATTAAAGGGCTAGCCAGACCACGTTGATGGATTCTTGGAGAACCTTTTCTCCAGCTCTGTGATAACCCCTAAATGAATAGGACAAACTCATTGCAGGAAATGGAATTTTCCTGTGTTAGGCTGACTTGGATGTTCCCACTGTCCCATCTCTATAAAAACAGATGTCTGAGACTCTCCAACCTGAGTTACTGCCCCAGTACCACCCACACAGAATCACCCCCTCCTCATTCAGAACATGCTCTTTGACTGTTAGACTTTGTATGAAGGTAGGGTGGAGTCCAACCTATCAATCAGGCCACAGCAAGGTGACTCCCAGCTTTGGGAGCCTAGGAAGAGCAGAGCTATTCTTGCCCCTTTATCTTCTGCTGGGCCTGCCTCCTACTTTGGGTTCCTCCATTTCTGCTCTACTGCCTGCTGACCCCAGCAGCCATCAGAGAGCTGCAACCTTGAATTCCCTTGGCCAACCTTGGAGCCATTCATAGGAAGCCTATGGGCTTCCTGCCTCATCTTCTAGTCTCCTGTCCACCAGCCCCTGCAGCTACAAGAGTCAGGAGAAACCGCCAGCTGACATCTCACTCATGGACTTGAAACAGACTAGACTCATCTACTTCCACAACTATGGGAGCCACCTTTTTTTTCTATAAATCTATTCTACATACATATATGTACACGTTTCACTGATATTTGCTTCTCTGGAGAACCCAGCCTAACGCACATTTTGCTCATTCAGAGTTATTGAGGCAGCTCCAACTTACCGTGACCCTGTCAGGCAGGGTAGAATTGCCCTTGTAGGTTTCAGAGACTGTACATTACTACTGATGCAGAAAGCCCCCTCTTTTTCCTGCCAGCTGAATCCTACTGCTGGTGGATTCAAACAGCACAATACCCCATACTGAGCACCACCCCACGTGGGCTCCCTCAGAAGCACAAATGCCTGGAATTTCCCGAGAAGTGCAGCTCTAGCTTTCCAGCATCTTCAGGGCAAATCACAGGGCGAGCTCTGGTAAACAGAACACTGCTAACAGGGATTAGGTGACGAAAAATGACTTGAAGGGGCAGCTCCAGATTTGGAAGGAGTGCTCATGGCCTGAGCATTCTCTCTGTACTTCTTCCAAGACAGGGTTGTTTGTTCCCCTGGCAGTCCATGGGAGTCAATATTCTGCTCCAGCACCAAAATTCAAATGCATCCATTCTTCTTAGGGCTTTGTAATGAACGTCCAACTTTCACATGGCTCGAGGTAAGGAAAAATTCATGATAGGGAGCAGGCACACCTTAGTCTTCCAAGTGACACCTTCTTCTTCAACCCCCCAAAGAGGTCTTGTGCAGCAGATTGACCCAATGGCTTGTATTATTTGACCTCTTGAATCCTGCTTCCATGGGCATTGATCGTGTTTCCAGGCAAGATGAAATCCTTGAAACTTAAAGACTGAAGTTGTTTGAACTTAAATTGCATGGAGTTATTTAAATATCAGGCATGCCAGTCATTGTTTGGTCTCCATAAACAAAATATAAGCACTAATTTATGGATAAGCAAAAGCTTAGTCATCCTGGTGAACATGGAGTGGCCAGTTGTGTCAATTGACTAGGAAGTTTCTTCACCAAAATCCTCTCTTTTCGTGAATTCCAATGAATTCGGTACCAAAACCCAGACTTTCCCTCTCAATGAAAACATTACCTTTTAAGAGAATTTGAAAACAAAGGAGTCTTAAAAACATCAAGGAGCCTTTGAAGATTCAAGTCCAATGCTTATTTTAACAGTGAATGGAAAATGGGAAAAGCAGTTAACTAGAGAAACTGGTGCAGGAAATATCTGAGAAAACCGAAAGTGAAGGGATTCTCTGAACTCCTTAATAGGCAAATCAAATCCCTTTTAAAATTAATGAAGTGTCAATAGTTTAATGCTGAAATAAAGGCAGGACATGCCACCCTTCCCATTAGAATGCTTGTTTGTGTATGTGTGTTGGGGGGAAGGAATCATGCTTACTGGTCGTAAGCATAGAACCTGCCACTCAAGCCACCTATTAAACCAGTCCCTGGAGCGGACCAGAGAGATTGGAAGATGATACTTCGGCAGCATGAGATAGTCAGTGACAGAGAAGTCCTTAGATGCTAGACCAAACCTCTTCAATGTGCTCATTCAACTCTGCGTTCTTTCCTTCCCCTTCCTAATGTTTCCAGACTTTTTGGAACACCAACGTCCTTCGAGGTAAGATCTCACTGGCTACACGTTTGGTGGGTCAACTCAAGGGCAATGGTTCAAAACTGCCAGCTCTTCAGTTGGAGAAAGATGGGGCTTTCTACTCTTATAAAGCGCCAGTCTCCGAACCCACAGGGGCACTTCTGCCCTGTCCATTAGGGTTTCTGTGAGCTGGCATCCACTCCACGGCGGTGAGGGAGTGAAGGGTGAAGAGTTACAGTCTTGGACACCCCCAGGGGCTCTACCTGCTCTCTAATGTCTCCGACACAGCGTTGACTCAGGGTACAGCATTGAGTCTGCTGCTCTGTTCTCTACTGGCTCATCTTCCTATGGTGTTGGGGGGGGGGCGGGGCTTTCTCTTTCACATCTTTCTATGATGTTGGCGACCTGCCTTAGTCAACCTCCCATGTCTCCCACAATTGCTCTTCTGTCTCTTCATTTTCTACCATGTGTCCTCTCCTTTTTTCTGTAGATTTGAGATGATAACGGAGTCTACTCTTTCAATGACCACTTAGACATGGTGTGGAACTTCCAGGCATGCAAATGGTCGCATGGCAGGCAGCTAACGGAAGGGCTGCTTGTTCAAACCCACCCCGAGGTGTCTGGGAGAGAAGCCTGGGAGCTGACTGTTGGAGAACCAGTGATTGAAATCCCAGGGACCACAGTTGGAGTCTGACACTACAGGGCCATGGGTGAGTGATGGGCATCCCCTAACCACAGCAACTTCCAGCACTTCACCCAGCTGAGCTCATAGGGACCACAGGAGAAGATATTACCAGTCAAAGCGGGATAGCACATCTTGAGAGAGAGCACACTGCCTGGGCCACACAAGAGTGAGTGCTGCGGTGCCATGTGGGAGCCACCATGCCATCCCTGAGTCATGTTTCCTGCACATCCAAACCAGTGGAAGGAAGCAGGCACAGTTATAGCTTCAGACTGTTCACCATTCCCTGGAGAGAGCTGACCAGCCCACCAGCCTCTGAAAGCCCAAATCAGACTAGACAAGTGGTTACAGAGTGACCCTGCAACATAGAGGAGAACTTTCCATAGGGTGTCAGAGTCCGTGTCAAGGCAGATGGCCACCTCCTTCTCCTGTGGAGCAGAGCTCGTTCTTACTTTTGAACAGCCAAGCACTTAACCACTGCAACAACAGGGCTCTTTGGTGGCCCAGATGCTCACTGTTCTCTGTCTGGTAGACTGTGTCAGGTTAGCTATGCCACCCAATTCTGGGGGTTGAAGACATGACCCTCTCACCAGGCAAGCCCTCCCTTCCCACCACCACTCTGAGTCCCATTCCCGACTGCCTCAAAGGGAACCGGTGCTCAGGAGTCCTGCTCTGGCTGTGGGTTGGTGGGCACATGGCAGCCCTGCTTCTCAAACTGCTGTTGTGGTCTGGGATGCAGTGTTTGTGGCAAAGGATAACGAGCCTGTGGAATAAGAGGAAGCATCCTGATGAGGGTTTCTTCACCAACGTTGTAAAGCTGAGGGCTGATGGAGCCCTCCCCCAGGAGCTGCTTACCCTGCGCCCTGTGCCTCTGCCATCCCCACAGTCACAAGCCAGGCTTTGATCAGTGCCCAGGACCTTGTTATATCACAGGAAGTATAAATTACAAAGGCGCAGGGCAGCACTGCATGCAGCACACTCTGCTGATGTTGTTGAGGCTTTATTGTGTACCCTGGATGGAGAGGTGGCCATAGACCCCTGAGACAGGCTTCCAGTAATACCTTGCCCGGGGGTCTGTGCTTGAGAGGGTGCAGCCTTGTGCCATAAACCTGGTCTCCCAAGGAGAGTGACACAATCTGTAGGTTCCGAAAACAAGGGCCAATCAACGGTCTATTTTCCAAGGCATTCTTTATTTACTGAGAACATGGCTTTCTGGGGGCTGGCAATGACCTCCAAGGCTACCAGAGAATGTAGTGTGGCAGGAAAAATCATCTTCAAGTCTGGGGGGGGGGTGGTCCTGGCTACACAACTGGGGAGGGGCCAGTCCCCTGATACGGACTAGTCTAT
>PVJH01005655.1:0-17386 GCA_004026705.1 Nesogale talazaci | reverse complement strand
TCCACTAGACAACCCAGTGGGGCAGTTCTACCCTGTCATGGCATCAATGGGAGTTAGAATGAAGATGTCATCAACGGTGAATCTTTGCAGGCATACTTTTCTCGTGACCTTGACCTCCCAGCAAAGTGTGACTGACTTCCACACGGAAAGACTCTCACTGTGCCACAGAAAATGACAAACCCCCAACTGGGTACCAATTAAGGAAAAAAAGGTCTCATTAAAATATGCTATGGAGTGAAGCTTGTAAGGCTGACAGTAAGAAAAGCTATTACGAATGAGCACGTCCAGTTGAGCTGCAGGGCTTCCTAGAGAGGTAGAAGGCAGAGAGGAGCTAGCATGTGGCTCACTTTTATTATCTTTATTCCAGTTAGTTCTTGTCTAAGCCCCTATGCAGAGTATATAATGGCTGTGCAGCTGTAGTTGGTATAAATTTTAGGCACAAGCGCTCTTGAGGAACTTGAGGTTATCCGTACACACGTACATCTCTCTATACCTACATATCTCCATCCATCTCTCTAACCATCCACCCTTCTATCCATCCATCCATCCATCCATCCATCCATCCATCCATCCATCCATCCATCCATCTCTCCATCCATGCATATCTCCATCCATCCATCCATTCATCCATCCATCTCTCCATGTATTCATCCATCCATTCACCCTCCCCCAGTCCCTCTCCCCTGCTCCCATTTATGCAGCCAGCAATTTTCTGGTCCCTGCCATCATCCAATGCACATCTCAGGTTATGTACATGGCCATGAGAACTGTATAGAGCAGCAGGGCAGCCCCAAGAGATGGGTCACAGGCAGAGTCCAAGATTCTGGATTAATTCCTGTCTCAAGCAAGGCTTGTTCCCCTGGGCCATTTGAGCTGTCCATGTTAAGGGGTGTCACAGGTGAGACTAGAAGGGCCCCTGCTGGGCTGGGTTTAGGTCTTGGATGGCAGCTGCCACCAGCCGTGTCTTAGAAGAAAGGGAGGTGATCACCTCTATAACCATCTGTGGCCTTGGACCCTTCTGCAGGAAATCTGGGGGCCGAAAATGGCTCGGTGGTGGTGGAGAAAGAAACAAGTTCTCTTTCACATGTGCAAGAGAAAAGACCCCTCTTTTCTCAAAATCCCGCTTGGCCTTGCGTCATCTGAACAGTGCCTCCTCATCTGAACAGAAGAAGCTGAAGGAGAGATCCCAGAGCTGTTGGGGCAGCAGTCTCATCTGCCCCTCTCGGGGCCACCCCCAGTCTCACGCAGACTTTTCTCTGAGATCACCCCACAGGGTGATGCTTGTGTCTGGCACAATCCTGGTTTGATGGTGGCAGAGACTGCCCCTGATGAGCCAGATTTAGGATGGTCAGCTGTTGAATGAGCCGGATGTCGCAGGACCAGCGAGTAGGAGCACATGCAGCAAAGCATTGAGGATTTTCCTCAACCACCTTTCCTTCTTGTTCAGAATGTGACTTCCATCCTCTATCACTCCCTTTTGCAGCGTGGGGAGCAGTGTTCATAGCAGGGGCTCACGCCACACTAGGGACTGACTACCTGCTCCATCTTCTCTTCAGAGGAGTGGTTCAGCTGGTTTGGGGGAACTAGTCCTAAGAGGAAGGGGCTTCGGTCCAAGTAGGGTCCCCCCATCTCAGGGACCAATGACTGGGGTTGATGTGGAGGACAGAGAGCTGGACAGGACAGATTCAACTAGGGACACTCACCTCCCTTCCCTCCCATATCCCCTCACTCATGCCCACCCCTCACTGCTCCCAGTTCTGTCCTGTTTGTCTCTCATTCTGCACCTCATTTTGTGTAAATATTCCTCTATATCTTCCTGTGTTTGTCATCCCTACCCATTCTGGACCATATGAATCACCACACTGTTCATTCCACTAAGGTGCCTCCTATAGCCTTTGGTGGCCCCTGTTTCCCATGGGACACAGCTAAATACTCCAGCTGGGATAGAACTGGTGCCATGAGGGATGAGTTCAGGAGTAAGCAGGGAGATTGCAGGGCTGCAGGATGCAGGCAGAATCTCCCTGGGCACCCTCATGCACAGAGGTGGTGTCCCAGGCAGGTGGGGAAGGTGTGCCCTGTCCCTTCAGGGATACTGCAGACAGCCTATGGGCTAGCCTTCTGTTGGCGCTGTGAGCATGTCTAAAATCCATGCAGAGTCTCTAGAGAAGCTCTGTCCGGGAGGGGCAGGCGATGTTTCCATCTGCCAGATAAGGCTGCTATGTCAAGGGTGTGCTGACCAGTCTCCATGAAATACGCAGACCAGACCTATCTAGGAAGAGCCATCAGCTGCTAAAACTCGGCCAGGGTCCACCAGATGGACCACAAGGGTGCTGCCTGCCGCCCAATGTGGCCCGGACTGGGCCAGACAGTGCTTCGCTCTGCCCTCGAGGGAAGCCAGAGGGCAGCGTGAAACAGCGAAGACTCCATTGCCCAGGGCTCCTTCTCCCTGGTGCTCAGTGGAAGACCGGTGTGAGGTGATGGCACCTGTGCCCTCCATGCCTGGCACACACACCCAGGGATGCTGTGAGATTTGCACGCTCAGCCTCGTACTTGTCTGAGCTTATGTTTACCATGTTGCCTCTGGCCCCCTCTTCACTGATGAAGCCCCTGTAGACCAAGGGCCTTAACTCTCTCATGTACACGCAGCCCCTCATGTAGCCCAAACCTTGACCCAGCTCAAAGCATGCTACAAACATGCCGTCTTGACATGAATCGGGATCCCGGCCTCTGAAACCCTCCTGCTGTGCACACGAATGGGATACACAAACCTGAAGGACACGCTGCGTCCTTGCAAAGAAAGCCGGCGTCTAAAAGTCCAGCTTGCCGCTGCTGCCTGGTGGTCTGTGGTCAGAAAGGGCCCTGAGCTTCTTAGAAGAAAGGCCTGCTGATAAGCAGCACAGACTCAAGGGTGAAGTTCAGAGGTCAGGAAAGAAGGGAAGGGAGGTGGGGAGATGGAGCAGAAAGCACAGGGAGGGAGTGTGACACCTGGAGCCACGTGCTGGGGATTACAGGGTCAACAGGTGCAAGGTGATATGTCCCAGTTGTGGGATGGAGAATGGAAACCTTCACCCAACTAACAAGAACAAGCTGAAAACAAGAAGGAAAACACACCAGACACAGGCCTTTGTGGCATGTCTCCTCTGTCATCATGCAGTTACTCTGAGGTGGCCGGGGCCGGATAGCAGTGGGGTTCCTTCTATCAGGGCTGTGGGCTAGTGCCCTGGCCTGTGGACTCTGGCCTCACTGCTGCCCCACCCCACCCCCAGCTCCCTTGTCCTTAGACCCGAGGCCCCACACAGTCACCCCGAGGCATCCACGGGTGATGGAGGCTATGGACCCAGCTCACAGCTTCTACTCAGGCAGAACCACGGAAGGCTCCAGCCCCAAGGGAGAATTTTATTCTCTGTAAATCGAGAAGCCTGTCTCACCTCTCAACTGGGAACAATTTGTTGTCCCCACTCCAAGTCTCTCCTTCCAGAAAAGAAGCCCCTTTGAAAAGAAGGGAAGTTCTGGGCGCCAGGAAGGCCGGCTGTAGGAGGTTCCAGCTTCCCCATACTAACCACCAAAGGTGCATCTGGCATGCTGGGATGTACACGGGTGTCTAATAATTCACTGACACTCTATGATTCTCTAAACAATTCATGATTATATCTCTAAAATGAAGACAGTGGTGTTCCTGGGGACCTTGTGGACACAGGTCCTGGCACCACTCCCCTGGGGCCAGCAGCACCACGTGGCTGCTCTCAGACCCAGCCAGGGTTGCTATCTGTGTTGCATGGCTTTCATTTCCATCTGATCAGGCCTGGTGGGGGTCACGGGCCACCTGCTGGGCTGCTCACTGCAAAGCCAGCTGTTTGAAACCACCACCTGCTCCGCAGGGGAAAATTAAAGCTCTCTACTCCTGCTTTTAAAAAGAGACAGTCTCAGAAGCCCACCGGGGAAACTCCATCTGGTCCTGCAGGGCCGCTGTGTGCCAGGAATCAATGTGATGGCCACGAGGGAGAAACGTGTGCCAGGGTGCCCTGCTGGTCCGGGAGGTAAACAGGCACCCCTGTCTGCTCACAGAGAGCCGGAGCTCAGGGGCCCAGAGACAGCAGAGAAAACAACCTGGGGATCCATGTCTAAGGAACCAGCCATTGGACACCCCAGATTCTGGCTCTCCCATGACATTCAGAGTGGCCATGTGGTGGGGTTCACTTGGGGGCAGCTGGCCAGGTCCCTGGCCTGTGACACATGGCTCTGCATGCCATTGTGAGGGCCCGGCCCTGTCGTCCCTCAGGGCAAGCAGAAAGGGCAGGACTGAGCACGCAGTGGAAGCACAGGCTTGTCTATGTTTTAAAATTGAGATGTTTGAAGGCCAGAGGGCATGCGGCAGGTGGAAAGGATGGCAGGCACAGCTTTTTTTTCTCCCTTGACCCTGACAAATGCCGTGTGTTCTACTCTGGGTGATGCTGTGGATGGGAGTGATCTTGCCAGCACTGGGCTCCCCGTGTTGCAGGGATGCCCCTGGCATGGTGGGCACTGGGTTTGGCTGACCCTCCCTCAGCCCAGCCCTCCCGCCATGGTCCATGTTCTTCCATATCAGTGTCCCTCTGTGAGAGCTATCAGAGAACTCTGTCATGTGGCTCATCTGAATTCCCTCTAACAATCTTTCCTGCTGGGCCTGGTAAGAAGGTGGTGGAGGGACTGATAGGATTCACTTGTGAGTTAATGTGACCAGGATTCCCTGAATGTCACCCTCCTGGGTATAAAACGAGCCCTCTTAGAAGCAGGAGGAGAGATCTTATTACTAGCAAGAGCCAGGAGGGGAGCCCCTTGTCCTCTGGATCTGCGGTCCCTGCACAGTGACCCCCCTGGATGCAGAAGACAACTGTGACTTCAGAGGAGCTGCAGCAGCAGAACCAGCAACCAGAACATGGGAGAGAGTTTAGGACCTGCCAGCCCAGGGAGCACATGAAGCCGAGTGTTTTGGTGTCAGAGGCTAGCTAGTGCAGGAGGGGGGTGCCTCTGGGTACGATTTCGGGAGCAATCCTTGCTGACCCAAGTGCAAGGGGAACAGAGTGCCTTTGGCTTGTGACATAATGGAGTAGCGTGCCTCTGGGCACTTAATTGGGGGAGCTGGTTCCCTGGCCCACAAAGCGTGCACAGTGGACTGAGGCTTACCGTGGGTGGCAAGCTCTTTAGGCATTTAACAACAGCCCAGAAAGAGCTCTGTCAGGTGTCCTGCCTCAACACTTTACCCTGAGTATTTCTCATCTGCCTTGGAACCCTCATCAGACCTGCGATGGAGAGCATTGACCATGACCTCTGTGAAAGGAGACTCTCGACAGAAGAGTGGAGAGTGCTGTGTGGGATAGAACACAGGTTACACCCCCCCCCCCCCACCCATGGCAATGGATACTGTCATCAATGCCGTCTCCAACTTCAGGAGGTGGAAATCATCACTGGCATCTACTGCTGAAATTGCCATCCATGACCTGGGTCCTTTTCCTGCAGGGAAATGAGTAGGTGGATGGGCTATATTTCTCCTGAGATGTATGATCCTGACTGAAGAACCTATTCTATCCATTTAACCAAGTGTTTCCCACCCTTAGTTGCAACTCCTTCTGGGGTGGAATGACCCTTTCACAAGGGCCACCTGATTCATAACAGTAGCAAAATTAGTTATGAAGTAGCAACAAAAATAACTTTATGGTTGGGGAGTCACCACAACTTGAGGAACAGTGTTAAAGGGTCAAGGCATTAGGAAAGTTGAGGACCACAGATCTAGTCAGTCCCTGAAATGGGAGCACGGACTGGGTGCCTGCAGGCCTGGGGGTGGCTCCACTTACTCTAGTGCCAGACAGAAGGTGTGGAGTGGGATCAGTTATCTGAATGTTGCCTTTTCTCCATCCAGGAGCAGGCAGGGCTGTCTCAAGTCCATCTGTCTGTGCACATTGTGGCCATGGACCAGGTCAGAGAGGAGCCTGGTTTCACTGCAGTTGGATTCATTGCTGCTGTTGCTGTTGCTGCTGTTGTTGTTGTTGTGTGTCAGAGCATCAGCCCCAACATGTAGTGTCTCTGTGTGCAGCAGAGCAGTGTACCCCTGCCCTATGCCATCGCCACATGGTCCCCGACTCTTTGTCACTGACCCTTGTGGGAGTGAATCCCCCTAAAGTATGAGACTTTGGTTGAAACGCAGAGGAAATGCTCCTTTCCATTCTCTGAGAGCAGGATGACTTGGCAATAAAGAAAGGAAAAAGGAAACTGCCGAAGCAATTCAGAGTGTTGTGGGCATGGGGAACAGTGAACGTCTCATCACGGTGGCTGGAACTGGGAAGAGGGTGAGTGGAGACGTGGGGGTCCCCGCTGCTGAGTGGGCTAGTGTGAAGGCAGCGGTCTCCCCAGCCTGCCCCCTGAGGCTGGGACACATCCCGGGCAGCTCATCAGGTAAGGTGGCTTATGGTGAGACGTTCACTCCTGAGGCTCCCACAAACATCTCCAACCAGCCCCTGGGCTCCTCCCACATCACCAGGGATCAGAAGCTCACCTAGAGAGGCTTCAGGCAGAGTTGAGGCTACATGACAGTCTCTCTCCTGTGCCTGCCACCGCCTCAGTACTCCCTTGTATGAAAGACACACTTGGGGTGGGGCAAGCATAAATGTTGGGTCCCAAAGTTATTTTAACCCCTTTTATGCCAGCTCATGCTCATGAAAGCCAAAGGCATCTTGCATCTCGCTTTCTCTCAAAGTCTCATGCTTTGCTGCTATTCATGAGGTTTTTCAGAATGTGTCGATGTCCCACTGCCTTTCACAAGGCTTTCAGCAGCTACTTCCACTGGAGTGGACAGTTTATCCCTTCTTCTTATGCCTGCCTACCATCGTCTGAAAGCTCTGCTGAAACCTGTCCCCACTGGGTGACTCTGCTGGCACTCAAAATACCAGGGACAGAACTTCCAGCATCGTGGCAATGACAAGACACACATCACCACCGTAGAATAGCTGAGAGACGATGGTGGCAGCTTCCCATCAGAACACTAGTGCCCACCCGCCCAAGTGAAGTCTTGGATTCTACGTAGAGAAGAAACACAAAAGCCAAACCAAGCAGACAAACAAAGAAGGATGCTCTGGAAGGATTGTCCAGATGACAACGCCTTTACTCATTCCAACACTTGGCTAGCAGAAGTCATGGAGGAGAGAACAAGGGATCCATTTCCTAAGAATCTGCACAGATCTGTGGGATATAAAGTCATCCTTTGTAATGTCAGCAACACGGAGAGGCAGCTGTCACAGGGCAGAGATCTTGATCAAAGACGGTGGAATATGCACAATGATTGACCTCTCTCAGACCCCTGAATATCTGGGAGGGGTGTCAGGGCAGGGATGTCTCAGCTTCTGCTGCCCATTTTTGTTCTGTTCATGTGGTGACTATTAAGATGTAGCAACTTAAGGAAGCATCGCTTCTGCCTGCTCCTAGCACACACAGTGGCTGTATTTCACTGCTCTTTCTGGTCTCTGTTCTTTCCTGAGACAGCCCATAGGCCTCCTGGTTTCCTTTACCTGCTGCTGGTCTCACATATGTAACACTTCACAGACAGCACTCTCCTCTGACGTGGCAGGTCATGCCACACATTCAGAGGCAAGAACAGAGTGGGGGTAGGGGTGGGACTATGAGTGTGTGGGGAGGGGAGGGAAAGCTATGTTTTTATTCAACGTATTATGGTAGGCCAACATCCACAGTGTTGGCTATGTGTCTTCCTGATTATTAAAGCACAGCCCGTATGTGTGCCAAGGGCTCGCGTTGGCATTGGGAATGGTGGTTCCATCAGCAGAAAAGTCTCGGGAAGAGCAGAGACAGGTGCCCCACCTTGGGTTCTTAGACACATGTGCCCCGCCGTAAACTCGTGTGATATGCCTGAGTCTCCCCACAGGGACGCTCACGGGCAGAGGAGTGGTGAGCTAAGAAGAAGGAGGAGCTGCACCTGCAGACTTACATCACGTGCTCTCATGGGGCTTTGCGGGAAGGGTCCCCGGGAGGGAGTTCCTCACCTTGAGTCTTGGTTTTGATTCAATCAAGCTGAGCGTTGTTCTTGATCAAGCCCCCAGGCTCTGGTGAGGCTCCCACAGGCCTTTATTTCCCTTCATGAGCATTTCTGCTCCAGGCTCCACTGCCCCGTGTCCTGGGGGAGACACTTCCTCCTACAGCTGCCATGGGGCAGAACAGAGCAGCCCATCATCAGGGCTCTCTAGGCTGCAAGCCAGTGGTTCTCAGCCTTCCTGATACTGCGCCACTTTCAAACAGTTCCTCGTGTTGTGGTGACCGCCCAACCACAACATTATTTTCATTGCTATAATTTCATAGCTATCATTGTGCTACTGTTGTGAATTGGGTGACCCCTGTGAAAGGTTCATCTGACACCCCCCCCAAGGAGTCCTGACCCAGAGGTTGAGAACCGCTGCTGTAAGCTTGATGGGGACAAGACACCTGCGGCTCAACCAGTGGCTCATGTTGGAGCTGTAGGTGCTGCTGCGCCAGTTCCAATGCATGGCAACACCATGGACAGCACAACCAGACCCTGCCGAGGGCTGCTCCAGCCTCACACCTGCTCCATGTGTGCATCCACGGTGGCAATCCATCTCCCCAAGGGTTGTCCTGCTTCTTGCCGCTGCTCGATTGAGCGAGCATGATGTCTTTCTCCAGGGACTGGTCTCCCCCATTGCATGGGCGTCCTGGCCTCCAGGGAGCATCCTGTCTGCCCTGATTCCAAGGCAGCCTTGCTGGTTCTTTGGGCAGTCCTTGGCACTTTCCCTTGGCACTTTCAATTGTCTTCACCAGCACAGGAGTCACATTCACACTTGATTCTTATTCTGTCTTCCTTGCACAATGGCCACCTTTCATGCATAGGAGGTGCTTGACAATACCAGGGCTGGAGGCAGGTGCACCTTCGTCCTCACCAAGACATCCCTGCTTTTCCACACTCTCCAGAGTCTGTGCAGCAGACTGACAGAGACAGTCTGCGAGGGACACACAGAGAGCATGAGTGAGCTAGACGTGTCTTCCCTCCATCTTGATGGTGCTCCAGCGTTTGCCCAGGCTTCCGGCTTGCAGACCGCCAACAACAAAGCCCTCCTATGTGTCCAGGGAGGAGGGGAACCCCCGAGAACCTACCACGTTGGGCATTTTTCGCACATGTGTTCAGAACCAAACCTTACCATGCAAAAATAATGACCCCCAGAGCCAGCATTGCCCGCCGCATGACAGATCGCTGGTGACTCATGCATGGCAGATACAGCTCAGAGCAGGGCCCTCCGACTGGAATAAACAGAAGTCCCTATTGATTTTACAGTGAAGGGCAGATATCGAAGAACTAAATTCCAGAAACGGCTAAAAACAGAACACAAGGCAAAATGAAAACATAGCCCGTGCCCTCCCTGCCCGGCTCAGAAAATAAAAATAGAGGAAAAAAAAGTGAAATCGGAGTGACCTTTGGGTACAGACCTGGGGAATAAAACTTCCCACATTGTGTTTGCATTTTAATGTCAAAGAGGCAAGAACAATAAAAGCGGATTCTCTTAAATGTCATGGTTTCCTGTCAGCAGGATCCACGTCAACACGCATCTTGGTCTTCCGGCAAGGGAACAGGTAAACAGCCCGATGACTGCTCACAGAGCCAGTACAACTCATGCTTCTGACCAGGCATGTTATTGTCCAAGGAGTTTTAGAAGATTTGAGCGGAAAACAGCATACCATTCTAGTTTCATAAAAATTTTAAAATCATTTAATTGGGGACTGTGATAGGTTGGTTTGTTGTGCCAACATGGCCAATGAAGATACGTGGGTTTATTGTGCTAACATGGTCGATGAACACATGTGAGATTAGTTGAAGGCCGAGAGATAAATGGCGGGGTGAGCCTCCCCTTTCTCTCTCCTGCTCTTGGGTCCACGGATGGACGAGTGTTCAGCCAGCTGCCTTGCTTGTCCTGCGCCTCCATATACAAGGTGCACTCCCTGCGGGACGCCTAGTCTGTGGACTGTGTTGCTGTAAATTGAGGTTCCTTCAAGCCCTGCTTCGCCACTTTACTGGAATAGACATCTCTAGAGGGGACTGTCAGACCCTGCCATCTGGCTGACTCTTGGCGACCTACCTGCCTTGCTATTTGCTGCCTGTGACCGGATAGCCTGAAGGGCTCTACAGAGGACTAGCCGGCAGCCCTCAAAGGACTGCCAGTGTCTCACAGCTGTCTTATGGAAGTGAATTGAACCGAACCATTCATACTGTTTTATAGATTAATTAACTATTCATTTTTATGTTAGATATGTATCTATATATAAACATATATATAGAAATAAATAATTATAGTGTCCTGATGTTGTTTCTCTAGAGAACCTGTCTACCACAGGGGCTCCTCCAGCTCTTGTCACAGTCCATCCATCCATCGTGTCAAGCACACAGGTTGTCCTCATCATTTTTAAAACATTTCTTTCTACTTGAACTCTTTATATCAGCTCATTCTCCCACTGTACAAGAACACTTGATTAATTATAAATTATGGTTTCTTTCATGTCTTACGCTGATGGCTGTCTCCCTTCACTTGTGTTTCTGTTGTTCCTCCCCTGGGGAAGGGCATTATGTGTAGATCATTGTGATTGGATCCCTGTTCTCCCCCCACCCCATCTTTCTCTTACTCTCCCGATATCACTATTATCACTATTGTTCCTGAGGGGTTCGTCTGTCCTGGATTCCCTGTGTTTCTAGCTCTGATCTGTACCAGTGTGCATGCTCTTGGCTAGCTGGATTTGTAAGGTAGACTGGGGGTCATGACAGTGGGGTGGACAGAGCATTAAAGAACTACAGGAAAGCTGTGTGTTTTGTTAGTGCTCTACTGCTCATCTCTTCCTGGTGACCATTCTGGCAGGGAATGTCCAATTGAATGTGGTTTTTTTCCCAATAGAAAAATGTGTGAGAAGACAAAACAAAACAAATTCCAGACACCTTTTTGCTGATCTTATGAAGAGAAAGGTCTTTTCATTCTCTGAAGTATGACCTAACCAGGTTGTTAACAGTATCCTGCCTCTAGATCTTCACAATTGCCTCTGAAGCAGTTTGGCCTGTTGACACTTTTGGAGAAGAAAGGAATGGGAAAGAGTTGGTCCAAAAGCTTGGACCTTTATTGTGGCCTCTCTGCCATCTAGTGGGTGCAAACTTTCGGGTCACCAGAGCTAAATGAGGCTAGGTCCTGCCCTGCCCTCATAATGGCCTGTGTGCTCAAGTCCAATGCCTCTTCATATTGTGAGTACTTTCCCATTTGGGGACTTCATCTTTCAGCGTTCTACAGAACAGTATCCCTTTATGTTTCCATGACTATCAGGCCTCTTCTCATTAGTCTTCAAGGTGGAAGCTCCCTTGTAGGTGGCCTGGCTTCCAGCATCACAGGACACACAGGTTGTAGCTGACAGTAGTACAGAAGGACAGACAGGTCATTTTGTCACAGAGAAGAGGACACTGAAGTTTGGGAGTCACTCAGGCAGGATTTAGCATGTGTCACTGCAGGGTCTAAAGTGTCTCTCTCACACCTGCACTCAGGGGTACCTTGACTTGTCATCAAAGAGACGTCTGATGGAGCCATTCTTGAATGACCAAGTCTAGTAAATGGCCTTGACCAGCACAGCACCCCTTGATAGAGCTAGGGCTTTCATGTGGCCACCAGACCGAGAGTCCCAGACAACTACTGGTCTCCACATCCTGCTTGGTCCTGGCCTTTGTCTCTCTACCCAGATACCCATGTACACTAGGGCACAGGGCACATTTTCTTTGCACCTGATACAGTTTGATAGAACCCAAGAGATCGGTTCTGTTATCCAAAGTCATCTGTTACTAAGGGGATCAAGTTTCCCAACATCAAAGCCTTTTAGATGTATGAAATACTCCCAGATAAGCAAGATGACAATCTTCAACATGCACAATGCCCATGATTCTTCTGGAGAACTTCACAAACATTAGCTGATAGAACCTCTTGCTATAACAACTCCTGCTTGTTTAGAAGTGGTTAGAAATTGGCATCAGAAACAAGGAGAACAACAACAACAGATGCAATAAGTATGGTGTCACTTTTCTTAGGTGCCACTTGAGTTGGCTCTCATTTGTGGTGACCCCAGGCTGCACCCCCCAGGCCCGGTGCTCTCCTCACACTTGTTCTTCTCTTGGAGCTCAGGGTCATCAGTCACTGTGGCAATTCCATTGGCCAAGGGCCCTCCTCTCTTTCAAGCACATCTGTACATCCGTGACCCTCATCATTCACAAAACATCTGCTCTCTATTTAAGGCCTGGGCATCGGCTCCTCATTTTCCTCTCCCTCCTCACTCCCCACTCCCTTATGCACACTTGACAATGTAGAAATTATTATTACTTTGTCATATCTTCCACTGTCTGATGTCTCCCTTTACCCACTTTCCTGTTGTCCATACCTCAGGGAAGAGGTCAGTTGTAGATCCTGTGACAGTCATGTGCTTATGTTAATTTTATGATTGAAATGTGGGGGTGGAGTCTAGCCTGTTAATCTGGAGCTAGCCATTGAGTAGCCAATGAGGTCTCTGTGTGGGAATGGCTTTCTCTTGATATGTCTCGGAAATCTCGCAATATTTCCCTCGTGAAGATGAGAAGCTATATCCCCAGTTGTTGGGAGTTAGTCTCAGAGACGATGAATCACTGGCAAGACAAGATGACAGTGTCCGAGAAGCTGGAGGAGCCAGCGGAGAGTCCACACAGCTTTGCCCTGATGGAGCCAGACCTCTGAAGCTGGGGCAGCCACATGGAGACCTTGGCCAGCGATGAGTTGCTTCTGCTGTTGATGGACCCTGAGCCCTGGAAGTGAGGAGCCATGTGGAGACCCCTGCCAGCGCCGGGATTCTGCACCCACTGACCTGTGACTTCGTAAGTCAGAAGGAGTCTTTATAGACTGATTTCGGGAACATGGGTTAATATCGGACTTATGATTTTGAACTGGATTGGGCTCAATGTCCTGTTCCTCTTGTATATAAACTTTTTCCCTATATCTATATGCGTGTCTATAAATTTGTTCCTCTAATCTACCAGGACTAACACAGATCCTTATAATCGGTTCCCCCTTTCTACCCCACCTTCCCTCCCAGTATCACCACTCTCAGCACTGGTCCTGAAGGGATCATCTGTCCTGGATTCCCTGTGTTTCCAGTTCCTATCTGTACCAGTGTCTGTCCTCTGGTCTAGCCAGATTTATAAGGTAGAATTGGGATCATGACAGTGGGGAGGAGGAAGCATTGAAGAACTAGAGGAAAGTTGTGTGCTTCATCATGGCTACACTGCACCTTGACTGGTTCCTCTCTTCCCTGTGACTCCTCTGTAAGGGGAAGTCCATTACCTACAGATGGCCTTTGGGTCCCCAATGTGTACCCCCTTCACTTGCAATAATATAATTTTTAACCTCTGTGGCAATTCAACTTATTGAGGGTCTTCCTCTCTTTCACTGTCCCTCCACTTTACCAAGCTTGATGTCCTTCTTCAGGGACTACTCTTTCCTAATAACATATCCAAAGAACATGAGACTTTGTAGTCAGTATGGTTCCATGTATGTGCATATAGAAAATATTCTAAATATGTCTTGACATTCAAACACCCCACTATTCTCTGTGGAGTCAGTTCTGACTCACAGTGCCCTCCTTGTCATGGTAGAATGGTGTGTGGTAGAGGTTATGTGGATGCTTTTTCAGAAGAACATCACCAGGCCTTTCTTAAGAAGCTTGGTGGTAGCTCCAACTTCCTCCTTGACAGCACACAGCCAGTTGTTCAAGCCATTTTCCTCACCCAGTGGCTCCCACCTGGTTAACAGCATGGTCTTTAAAAGCTGGGAGTCAGTGTGAAGAGTTGTTGTTTTTTTAATTCTTCAGAGATGCTACAGTTCAGCTACTTCAGTTATCAATCTTCATGCCCAAGAAGTAAGACAGAAAAGCTCCTCTTTGATTAAAATCAGCAAAGATAAAGTGGATGAGAGATATTTAATCTCTAAAATGAGATGTAACATTGCTATATTCTGGGAGCGTGTAGAACTGCAAGTTCCACATGTGAAAACCTGACTAGTGATACAGTGCTAGAGTGCTTGACTGCTAGCTGACTGTTGGCAGTTCAACCCCCCAACTGCTTCATGGGAGAAAGAGGAGGCCCTCCGCTTCCATCATTCTATTCTGTCCTGTAGGATCAGGGTGAGTCGAAGCTGCTCAGGGCAGTGGGTTTTATAGGGAGCATTTTTCTGCACAGAGGGGTGGAGGGTGGCAGGTCCTGAGCAGTAGGAACCTGCTTGGTTATTCATTGTGAGGAAGAGAGGAAAACGGTGTCAGTATAGCAGCATTTTCCCTGAATGGCTGCTTCCCAAAGTATGTGCATGTACCCACACAGATACACGTGTATCAAATTAGGAGTGAGTGCATGTGTTTGGGGGGTGGGGGTGGAGGGAGTGATCTCTCTGGGAATCAGCAAGGCCCAGGCAAAGAATAAAGGGTGCCGCATGCTCTGGGTGCTGCAGGTACTGCAGGTGGGGCAGGGCCGTGTTTTCTGCTATTGCACCAATAGAACCTGCTTGATGATGTTGAACAGTAGGAACAACTCATAGGACAAATCAAAATCTTCTTCATCGAAAATGCCCTACACGCTTATAAGCACAACCGCTTCCTTCCATTGAGTCTGTGCCAACTCAAAGGGATCCTGAGAGGCCAGGGTAGCACTGCCCCAGCAAGTGTGTGAGATTGTAACTGCTCACAAGAGTAGACAGGCCTGTCTGCCTCTGAGGAGCGGGGCGTGGTTTCGAATGGTGGGTCTTGCAGAACACAGCCCCATAAGCAGGGAGCCACTACTCTGCCAGGACGCGGCCTTCACTCTTCGGATCTTAAAAAATATCTAATTAGCCTGCTGAGCCCAAAGGCAGCATATGTATGATGGGGCAGGTTTTCAAATGCTCACGTTCAGAAGCACACCCTAAATCCCAGGGCACTTCTTAATTCTCAGCATAGTAAACAAACCTGTTCAATGTGGATTGTGTTTGGATGTCTTTTATCCTAGTACCTACCGGGTATCAGACTGCCACAGTGGTCCCCCAAGACGCTCCATAAAAATGGAGTTCTGTGATCCCCATACAGAATCTCCCCCAACCTGAGTTGACTATGGAGGTATGTGCAGGTGTGCACATGTGTGTGAACGCATGCTTGCAGAACACATTTGCACATCACACACATTGGGGAATAGTATTCTATTGAAAAAAAAGCTACTCTATAAACACAGCTTCCTAAGGAAAAAATGAAAGCCAAGGCTGAGCCTCGGTGGCGTAGTGGTTATGCGCGGGACTGCGGCCCACTGGGATGGAGGTTCAATTCCAGCTCCACAGGGGCAAAGGCTGGGCCTCCTACTCCCACCACCTGGGCAGTGATGCCCTAAAAAAATAAATAAATAAATAAATAAATAAAATGAAAGCCAAGCATTAAGAAAGCCACTTGATAGAAAGTGCAGCCCTGGCAGAGAGACCACACTGTGACCGTCAACCTGAGAAGGCTTTAGTCCAAACAGAAGCATCCATGACTGGTGGTCAGACTAGAGACCGTTCACTGGGGACAATGAGGCAAATCTTCCATGTCACCTGTGTGTTTCCTCCCAACTCCCGGTGAAGCCAACATGGTGATTTCGGTTTGAGATTTAGAAACAGTTAAAAATTAAATTATACAACGGGAGTCGGGTGGTGACTCACATCCAATTGGAAAGTTGAAATGCAAAGAATCGGATTGGAGAGTTCTAGAAGAAATCATTTGAAATAATTTTTACAACAGTGGTTAGAGTGATAAGGTTGAGGGGAACAAGAAGTGGGGGGGGAGGAGAGGAGAGGAGAGCCAGCCACCATCAGGGATAGGAACTCATGGAGCCATGTGCAGCACGCCACAGAGAAGTAAAGAGTGGCTGTGGACCCAAAGTCACCAGACCACAAACCACGATGTGCTCTGTGTAGCCAAACTCTGAGAAAAAGCTTCATCATGAAGTGCAGTCCATGTAGGGAGGCGGTCAGCTCTGCCCCACACATGCCATCCACACAACGACACTCCGGAAACCCTCTCTTCCCTTCTACAGCCTTTTGCTTCTGAAGTCTCTTTCCTCTTGGAAATGAGGGTGTTTACAGACATATCGAAAAGAAGCAAGCTCATGGCCAGCAAGTCAACTCTGACTCACAGTGACCCTAAAGGACCGTCGGTCCTATTGGCCCTTGTTGGCTCCCTAGACGTGTAACTTTCAGGGGGTTGGACGACTTGTCTCTCTCCCAAGGAGCCGGCTGGTGGTTTTGAACCGCTGCCCTGGTGGTTAGCTGCCCACGGTGTGACAGCTGTGCTACCAGGACTCCTCTCAGAGACTGAAGCTGTCAATAAATAAATATTCTATAACTGGGCCCCTTCAGGATTCCCTCCACCCCCCAGCCCCCAGCTACAAAGTGCTGCCTGTGTGGGCGTTTCATCCCACCCCACTTCCTTGGGTCTGCAAACAGGAAATACTTCCAAGTCACGGCAACGGAAACTCAGACTGTTTTATAAAGAAAACATGTCCTCCTAATGTTGCTTGAGTCAAATAAAAGACAGCGAGAGGCACAGGTTCTTTCCTACGCTACGACACACTTCACAGCCACTGTGCAGCATCAGAGTAATTTTCAGAAGCACCTGGAGGAACCCGGTGTCTCCCGTGCCTTGTGTTTTTGCAACGAGCAGTGTGCTGCAGTGGTCTGGAACAGAAGCAGCTGCATCTCCTGGCCCCGCCGGGGTGATGTTTATTCATCAGAGATACTCAAACCTTTACAAAAGGTCAGGGACAGCAGGACCCAAAGCTCTAGCGTTAACAGAACTCGTCTCTGAATAGTTTGGGGAAAACCCAATAACAAACAATCCACCCTCTTCCCCCAAATGTGGTAGCTGTGCTGTACTATTTAGCTTCTGCACTGACCTCCTGCTGTTTGGTCCCAGCTAGTCCTGTGTTTGGACGCGCCACGGTCCATCTGAGTGCCGTGCTGGCAAGAGTGAAAGCTTGCGTCCCCTCTGAGGCTGTGGGCCTGAGGAAAGCGGACTGCAGCCACACTAACTGGGTGTGTCATTCCTGAATCATGCGTGCCCAGAGCCTTTCAATAGCACTGCACCCCGCGCCTGCTTCTCCTCGGAGGGACTATGATCCTCTACTGTCCTGACACTGCTCTGTGTCGGGGGAGAGCTCATCTCCTCCAGCGCCCCGTCATATCCATGCCATCTCTTCTCTCTGAATTTATAACACCAAGATTGACTTGTCAAGGATCTCATCTTACTAATATTCACAATCAACCCTCATGGAAACAACAGTCAGTAAATCAACGATTGGGGA
>PVJH01005654.1:0-109695 GCA_004026705.1 Nesogale talazaci | reverse complement strand
CACAATGACTACATCACCAGGGCTCAGCCCTATTTTGACTTGTTTTTAATTCTGTTGCAGACTGCAGACTTTCTTTGCTTCTTGACTCTGGCATCAAAAGAGTAGCAGAGATCAAGTTTGGTGCCAAACACTCAGCTCTTGCGCTCAGTGTTAAGACTGTATCCCCAACGGCAGATGCAGGGATACAAGGAGATGGTTCGTGGAATCCAGAGGTTTTCTGAAACCCTCCAATAGATGGGACTGTCTTAGCACGAGGGCCAGGAAAACTACCCTCTACGATGTGTGTGAAGGCCCTGTGATTTCCAGATGACATAGTTATTACGTTTGGGGCTGCTAACCACAAGGCCAACAGTTACCCCTAGCAGCTCCTTGGGGTAAAGACGGGTCTTTCCATTCCCACAAACAGTTACTGTCCTGGAAAACTAGAGGGTCCTCTCTGAGTCAGCATTGACTTCATGGTAGTGAGTTTGGGCTTAGGGTTCTACTCTTGTCAGGAGTTATAGTCCCAGAATCTCAGAAGGGCAGTTGTACCAAGTCTTACAGGGTCATTCGGAGAGAGAACCAACTTGACAGCAGTGAGTTTGTTTGTTTGTTTTTGATCATTTCCAGAATCTCTTCTTGCTTGGATCCACAATCAATGCTCACCGAAGCTGCAGTCAGGAGATCCAGGGACACATGACACTGGGTAAATCTGCTGCACAAAACCTCTTCAGAATGGTGAAAAGCAAGGGTGTTACTTTTGAGGACCAAGGAACACCTGAACTGGGCCATGGTATTTTCAATAGCCTCATATGCTTGTGAAAGTTAGACATTGAATAACGAAGAAGACAGGGGAAGAATAGGTGACTTGGGATTATAGTGCTGGCAAAGAACGAAAGTCACATGGATGATGAAAAAAAGTAAGAAAATCTGTCCTGAAAGAATTACAAACAGAATGCTCCTAAGAAGAAAAGATGGCCAGACCTCATCTCACTGACTTTGGACTTGTCAGGATAGAGTGCTCCCTGCAGAAGACATCAATGGTTGGTGAAGTAGCAGACCAGCAAAAAAGAGGAAGACCCTAGACAAGATGGATTGACACAAGGGGTTGCAGCAGGTCGCTCAAACACAGAACAATTGTAAGGCTGACACAGACTTGGCAGGGGTTTGTTCTGTTGGGCAGAGGGTCACTCTGAGTGGGACACCAATTGATGGCACCTAACAACAGTGTGATGTCCAGGGAAACTTTAGACAATGTTTTGGCTGGGATGGATTTAATCCTGTGATTCTGAAGGCCATTTGGAAGCACCCTGAAGCCTACTGGCATTGATGTAAAGTTGAGACCTTGAACCCCAAGGCATCCAGGTGCTCCTGTCAGCACCACCCCTCCTAGATCAAACCAGAAATAAACAAAGAGAGAAAGAAGGTGAACATCTTAGTCTTTTTTAATCATTTTACTGGGGGCTCATACATCATTTTTCACAATACATAAATACATATATTGTGCCACGTATCTTTGCATGCTTGCTGACATCATTCTCTAAACATCCACTTTTCCACTTGAGCCCTTGACACCAGCTTCTCATCTTTTCCCCTCCAGTCTTGTTCCCCATCTCTCACCAGCTCTCAGTACTTTATAAGTTATTATTGTTTTGCCTGATGTCTCCCCTCACCCCCTCCTCCAATGTCTGTCCTCCTGGTAGGAGGTTATGTGTAGATCCTTGTAGTTGACTCGCCCTGTGGCAGTCATGTGCTTATGTTAATTTTATGATTGAAATGTAGGAATGGAGTCTATCCTGTTAATCTGGAGATAGCCATTGAGTAGCCAATGAGGTCTCTATGTGGGCATGACTTTCTCCTGAGACTTCTGGGAAATCTTGCAATATTTCCCTCATGAAGATGAGAAGTTATCTTCCCCAGTTGTTGGGAGTTAGTCTCAGAGATGATGAATGATGGACAAGACAAGATGGCAGCGTCTGAGGAGCCGGAGCAGCCACACAGCTTGGCCCTGATGGAACCAGACCATTGAAGGTAGAGAGGCCACAGGGAGACCCCTGCCAGCAATGAGTTGCTTCTGTCACCACTGGATGCTGTTGATGAACCCTGAGCCCTGGAAGCGAGGAGCCATGGGGAGACCCCTGCCAGCGCCGGGATTCTGCATCCATTGACCTGTGACTTCGTGAGTCAGAAAGAGACATTATAGACTGGTATCAGGCATATGTGCTCATATCGGACTTATGACTTTGAACTGGACTGGGCAGGGATGCTTTCTCAGTGTTCCATTCTTTTGTATATAAACCCTTTCCTTATATCTACATGCATATCTATAAATTTGTTTCTCTAGCCCACCCAGACTAACACACGCCCTCTCTACCCCACCTTCCCTCCACCCACCCAGTAGCTCCAGTCTTACTACTGGCCCCAAGAGATTCATCTCTCCTGGGTTCCCTGTATTTCCATTTCCCTTCTCTACCTCCTCTAGTTTAGCTGGATTTGTAAGGTAGAATTGGGACCATGATAGTTGGAGAGAACCTCTTAGTTTTATCCCTCTGGGCTGAAGAACTTAGCTTTACTGAGGAGAACCAACCCCAGTGGGGTTTATACCTTTTGGATCTAGACACTCTGCATTCACTCTGCCCCTAAAGTTCAGGGAGTCTTTGGAGACTAGAGTTCTCGGGTCTGTGTTGTCCATTCTACTCTTGTGCCACGATTGCATGGCCACAAAGGAACCATGGTCACCTGCTCACCCCTCCTCTTACACTGCCACTTCATTTTCCTCACTCCTTCATCTTCAATATAATGAGTTATTGGGTCAGACTTGCATCAAACTTCCAGACTAGTTTATTGGGACCAGGATTTTTATTACCTTGCTTTTCTTCTATTAGATGTCTTCTTTTTATTTAATGACTTCCAAGGGCTCCCACGGTACGCAGATTACATAAGTGCTGGGTGAGGATGTATGCCAGCAGCTTCAGCGCTCAGAATGAAAACATTTAAAGTGGGTTTAATTTCATCCCCCTTTCATTCCTGCACCCAGCGACTAGAAGAAAATTGTGTGAACATTTTCCATTTTTCTCTTTCTGCAGCAAAGGGAGAATCTGCAACAGGAAAAGCTTTTCCTTTCTAATATCAGTTTGTTATTATTTTTTAAAGGCACTCAGGACATCGAGCAAGTCCACATCGCTGTTTCTCTGTTGTTCTTAATTTGAACAATCCAAGGGGGTGGCTTTTAAGTGCACCTCCAGGGCTTCAGCTATTTTTAATTAGTGTGACACCTTTTTCTTTTCTCTGCTGTTATCATGCTCGCTGGTTTGGTTTTGCTCTTCACACTCCACTGGTCTCTGCTTCCTTGCCTAGCTCGTCCATCTCCCCATCATATCCACCCCTGATTTTATAGGTGCTGATAAAACTGTGAATTATTTGTGTCTATAGAGACAAAGGGCTCAAACTCGTTCTCGGAGCTCTCGTCCCCCTCTCGCCCTCGTGATTAGAAGCAGAATGGGGTGTTTATGAGGATCTGTTCCTCTGTAATGAGAAAAAACCAATAAACCGCACTGTAAAAAAGAACCGTAAAATTAAGCTGGGGGCCCATACATTTTACTGTCCCTCCAATTTTACAGATGAGGAAACTAAAGCCCTGCCCAGCAAAAATCACAGGGTCAATTAAAAAGCGAAGGAACATGGTTACTAAACAGAGTGCACTGGAGAGATGAATATAGAAGATCAAAGGCATAAATCGACATGAAAGATTAAAATCTTGTCAGTTAACACACACACCATGCATGGCTGGACTGGATCAGATTTTCAACATTTTCTGTGTTTTTTTTTTGGCTTTTGTTTTTTTCATAGATTGGATTTATCGCAAATGTGTTATGTCATTGGGGATTATTCTTTTAAATTCTTGTTACATGTTTTTCAGTATATGAAACCCAGTATTGATAAATGTATAGGGTAGAAAGCAAACTAAGGGTGTCTTTTGGGAAAGCTGGGGAAATAGTGGGGGGGAAGGGGACAGGTAAAAGGGAGATGACGTCAAGGAGTCCAGGAAGGAAAAGAGTGTTTGGAAACTGGCCATGGTTGCAATTTTACAATACAGCTTGATGTGATTGAACTATGAAATGATATCGTATACATATTAACTCCCAATAAATAAATGGCCAGGCAGAGTGGGGTTGCCAGGGTGGTTCCCATGCTAGAAGCAAGAGCGCCCTCCCCCTTCCTGCTCCCTGGTTCTGATGGTGCACTTAAAGGAGGCATTGCAGCTGCTTGGGTCAGCCTCCCCTGGGCTCTGCTGTGTCTCCCTCAGGAGAATTCCAGCCTCTCTCTACCAGTCCACGGATACTGTGATGTTTGGCAGTTTCAAAAACACAGAATTCAGAAAAAAAATTGATGTCCATTTATTATCTTGTCCTTGATAATAGTCAAAGATCTTGAATAAGTCATGTAAGTCTCTAAATTTTAGAGATTGTTGTTGCTGTTGTTCGTTGTGCTCAAGTCTGCTCCGACTCAAGCCATTGCATGTATAACCGTGTAAAACGTCGCCATGCCCTACACTGTCTTCATGCTCATTAGCATTCTGAAGGCTACTGTTATATTTGTTAGGTAATGCCTTCCAAACAATATGGGGACTCATCTCCTACCCTACATTAGACGATGTTCTGTTGTAATCCTTCATTTTTTCATTGAATAATTTTCTAAATTAGATTACTAGCCTTTCTTAAAAGTCTGTCTTCATCTGAAAGTGCTGCTAAAATGTGTGTGCACTGGGTGTGGGGGAGGGAGGAAATCCCCGCCAATGAAATTGAACAGCTTGCTGAAAAACAGCTAAGGTGCATGGAACCCTTGTGTTGATGGGAGTATGCAAATAAGGTCTATGGGACCTTAAAGAAGTGATTGATCAGTTTTGCGATCTCACTAGGTTTAAAATGAGTGGGCTGTATCTTTTGGATTCAGTGACCCTGGGATGAGGTCTCATGTTCCAGGAGACAAGGAAAAAGAGAACAAGACCAAAAACAGTGTAAAATGGTGAGAAGCAGCGACAGAGAAAAGACAGCAGCAGACCTAATGGAATGAGGCAGTTACGGTGAGCAGGGTGATCCATGCAGCGAGAAAGCTGAATGTCTTCTGGTAGGAGACTTCCTGGAAGAGCAGTCTGCACCTTGGCAGTTAAGGGATGTTGTGACACTCGAGAGATCAGAATGACAAGTCCAGGGACCCAGGCACTAAGGGAAAGGCCTGCTTCAGAGCATAGTTGAAAAGCGCTCACTGGAGAACTGTATTCTCAGTAAGTCTCGATGCCCTAGTAATCTCCATAATTGTGAGTATTGATTTTGAGTCCTATGAATGATCCAACCTAGCAAGGCAGTATAGTGCCACGGGATGGACAACTGGTGTCAGGATTGGAGAGAGGTACATCTCTGATTTCCACCTCGCAGGAATCAGTGAGCTGATGCTGACAGTGAGTTCTCTCTTTCCTCCCCAAGCTAGACACGGTCTGGTGCCATGCCACTATTCCTCTGTTGATGTTTAATAACCAAGCTCGCTATTACGAAATTATTTAAAAATAGTATTAAAATATTAAAGTTGAATCAGCTCCTTCCAAATTCAGAATGAAATAATGGGTTTCAACTTTGAAAAATAAATGTCTGATTTGTTCAGCTCCCTGCCTCCCTGCCTCCTGCAGGCTCTTCAGTGGGAATTCTAACTGAAACCAAGGGAGTTTAGAAACACCCACAGTGATTCAGTGCACTCCCTTTATAGACACTTTCCAAAGAAGCAATTTTAGTAAGGCCAATCTTGATGGATGAGTAAGTATGGAGGAGAAATAAGTAGATGGACTTAATTATATAGAGATTTTTGAAATGAAGTACTTTAAAATGCAAAAGTTGCCCGGACGAATGCAAATTTTATGGTTAAATGAAAGAGACTGTGAAACCAGTATAGTTGTTTAGATTTTAGCTTAGGTTTCCACTCTTTAATTTGGTAAAGAAAAATCATCAGGTCTCTTTTTTTTTGAAAGATCAAAAGAAACCAAGAGGTTCACTCTATTTCTTTATGAATTTAGAATAATCCAAAGTTCACCAATATAGAATTTGATAAATATGTTGTGATCTATTTGCATGTTGAAATATTATGAAGCTTATTAAAATTTTTGAACAAATATAAAAGGATAGGCTCAGAATATAACATAAGTGGCTGTTCATAAATGCAAATGCACAAAGTGATACAATATATTATTTATGGCTGCACAAGTATACTTAAATATGACTGCAAAAATATAGTAAAAGATTAAAACTATGATCAAAAAGAATACATACTGAATTCAGACAGTGACTATCTCAGTAGTGGGATAAAAAGGAGAACCTCATTGGGTAGGAGAGAAAAAGGGACTTGAACTTTATATATGAATTTACTGAAGCAAACATCATATTTCCCACGTTGACCTTTCTAGTACACCTATGCCCAATAGCTTTCCTATGTGTTGTAGAACAGTGGTCCCCAAACTTAATGTGCCCCAGAATTTCTTGAAGGCTTTTTAAAATACAAATTGCAAGATTCAGTTTCAAAATCTATGATTCAGTAGGACTTCCAGTGGGTCCAATAACTTGCTTTTCTTTTTCATTTTCTTTGGTGGGGGGGCATCACTGCCCTCTGGTGGTGGGAGTAGGAGGCCCAGCCTTGGCTCCTGTGGAGTCGCTACTGGAATTGAACCTCCAACCCAGGGGGCTACAGTCCCACGCACAACCACTACACCACCACGGCTCAGCCCAAACTTGCTTTTCTTCCAAGTTCTCTAGTGATATTCATGCTGTTGGTCTAGAACCTTTGGGGGAACCTTTGACCAGTAAACATACATCTAAACTTGCAGCTGCCTCAGAGCAGACATGGTAGTTTATTAATCTGTATAGTCTCTTCTCCACTTGGCAAAGAGACTTTCAAAAAGTATTTGTAAATTGAAGGAGCTCACTAGGATAAACGACACACGTGCATATTCTGAAGCACGCATATGAGTATGTTGAGCTGCACAGCAATACAAAATGCTAGGTCATATTTTGTTGGCTTTTCTACAAATGTCAAGTCAGTATCATTAGTGTGTTGCTTTCTTGTCAGAAAGGTGCTCTGGTGTAGTGGTTACACCTTGAGCTGGGATACATAAGGCCAACCGTTTGAAACCACCAGCCCCTCCTTAAGACTTTCTACTTCTCTAAAGAATCACAGTCTCAGAAACCCACAGGAGCAGTTCTTAGTCACCATGTGTTGGCAGTGACTTTGATCTGTTTTTTAATGTGACACAGCCAGTCAGGGGAGAATGTCAGTGTATGGCCATCAGGATCTAACCCTCAAGCGACAGACCAAAAATTACTTTTATAATTGCACTCAGAGATAATAAGTCTGTTAGAAGCGAGCCTTATTGACTAAATTTATATATAATGCCAGATGTGTTTATTCCATTATGAGAAATGTAACCATTGCATTAGAGTACATCAATGGACTCTGGTCACTCCCTGAAGCATACTCTCTTCCTGACATAATCTCCTTTCCCTTTAGAAAGCCAAAAATTGCCTGAAAGGTGTAGATTCCTAGCAGTAAGAGTGAGTTGAGGAGTCCTGGCAGCCAGTAGCATCAAGCTAAAACGGTCTGCTTTGCCATCTCCCTGGGAAGCTCGAAGCAACCTGCTTGAGTAGAAGGGGAAGTCAGTCCAAGGGAGAGCTGAAGACATGATGAAGATCGCCTACCTGTGAATTCTCTTGCAATTTCGTACAGAGCAGCTGCTTAATACAAATGTTCTTTCCTCCAGAATGTTAAGAGCATCAAAGAGACTGAATAAGAAATTTAATTATGATTGTCTCTTCTTTCTTGTTTTTGGAGCCTGGGAGTTAACCTGGCCTTTAACATGACATCTTTTATCCATTTGCTTATTGAATAGTTATGGAATGTACCACTTTCTGGGCTGCAAGGATGAATGCAATTAATCCTTTCCAATGGCATATATTATAGTCTAGCAGGAAAACAAAATACAGATAAGTGACTACCACACAGTAAAATAAATGCTATGGATGGTTAAGTTCAGGAGGTGGGTGTAAATGCTGCGAAGGACAAATACTTATAGTATGTTTGCAGCTTAGATTTGAAGGTCACTCTCTCCCTCCCTCAACTCAACCACCACAAAGTGGATTGCAACTCATATTGACTTTCCAGGACAGGGTAACGCAGCCTCTTTCGGTCCTCCAGCTTGTAAATCTTTACCAGATTAGAAAGCTTTATCTTTCTCCTGCAATTTGAAGACTCGAAGGTAATTATTTTTATTTTTTTTCCTTTGTACATTTTGAGGAGCCCTGATGGCACTGTGGGTCCTCAGTGGGCTGAACTTTCCAAGGTTAGCATTTTGAAGCAGCCAGCCTTCCCACGGGAGAAAGACTTGGCTTTCTACTCCCATGAAAAGTTGTCATCTCTGAAACCCACTGAGACAGTTCTGCCCCACCATATTGGGTCTCTGTGAGTTGGCATTGACTCCATGGAAGTGAGTTGAATTCTTGTACAATTCTAGGAAATAGGAACTGCTTTACCTCTGACACATGAAGAGTTGAAAGCCACCCCTCCCATCTTAACAGCAAGAACAACAGTAAGATGGACAGATTGTAAATAATGACTTTTCATGGACTTTTCACGGATCCCATCAGAGAACACAGGCTGGAAGGCAAATGGTCATTTGAAATTCAGAGATCTGAAATTCAACTGAGATCTGATTCCCTGAAGCTAAAGAAACTCAGAAATGATGATTTTTAGTGGATTGCTAGAAACTGAGAGCAGCTAATCTGAGATAGAGAAACTCTTGGGAGCATGTGTGGACTTTCCACCCCCACATCCATCAGATTTTCTAGGTGAAGATTCAAGAAAGATCTTGGCCTGTGTGGTGAAGTGAGCATGTTTAATATGCCGTTTTTGTTTGTTTGTTTTTTGGGGGCATCACTGCCCTCTGGTGGTGGAAGTAGGAGGTCCAGCCTTTGCTCCTGTGGAGCCGCTGCTGGAATTGAACCTCCATCCCAGTGGGCTACAGTCCCGCGCACAACCACTACGCCACCAGGGCTCAGTCTTAATATGCCTTTTCTCTCTATAATGTCTTTTCTATCTATAATGCCTAAAAAACAATTGAATGGGAGCATGCAAACCAGGTGTGCAAAACTAATAGAATGGGTCGGTTTTAGTTGCTACTCTACTGGTTATAAGAATGAGCCATCCCCACCCCACCCCCCACCTGGGGCTCAGGCTGCCACTGCCTTCCTTCACTTTTCCCCAAGACTTTTCTTTTCCTTTTTTAAGAACTCAGAAAATAAAAGGTTTGAAGGCAAATAATAATAATGATAATCATAATAATAATAAATGAGCCATTTCATAGAAGTGGGGGAAGGGGGCAAACAAACCACAGATTTGGGAATGAATTTGGGGCTTGCATTTAATAACAAGGAAAAAAAGTAGCTTTTATGGCATGGCTCTGCTAAAACTTACTCTTATGAAGGAAACTCAGAGAATATGGATGATATAGAAAAGTGTGGTGAAGAAATTAGATGGTGCCTAACTATCAGAAAGAAGAGCATCTGGAATCTCGAAGGCTTGCTTTCAAACAAGCAGCTATCTAAATAAAATGTCAACTAAACTCACATGGAAGAAGCACACCAACATCTGTGATCTAAGGATTGTAAATTATATAATCCAAATTCAAAAATGGAATAGTGTCAGAGTGTAAATTGTGAGATTTTGGTGTGCATAAGGTTATGGATGACACTGAAAGGCCAAAATACATTTGCAGAATCTGCACAGTAAGAGTCGAGTGATTTTCTGTAACTATCATTGAAGGATGAATGCCAGAGAGAAGATTATAATAAATAAAAATGATAAATCTGATTTTAATAGTTAAAATCGTATCACTTGATCTCACTTTTGATATGCTTTGTTTTTAATCTGGTTTTTAACATCTTCTGGGTTTGTTTCCATATTGGGGTTTGTCTCTTGTGTTTTTTGATTGTAGGTACTCTTATTTTTCTTTTAGTATTTTTTTTTGTGGGCGTCACAGCCTCTGGTGGTCATAGGCGCTACCCAGTGCCGCTTCTGAGAGCAGCCACTGGATTTGAACCGCCAAGCCCGCGGGCTGCAGTTCCAGACTCAACCACTTACACCACCGGGGCTCAACCCTAGTATTTTTTTTTTTAATTAGGAGTTAACACATATATCATCCATAGTTTAATCATGTCAAGGGGAATTGTACACATGCTACCACTCAGTTTCCAAACATTCTTTTTGTTCCTGGACTCCTTGATATGGGTTCCCTTTTATCTCCCCCCTCCTCCCCACCCCACTACTCTTCCTGACTCTCTGTTACGTGTTTTTCTATGTTTTTTGGCATAGGAAATCCAGGATAGATGAATCTATGCAGACAATAACTAGAATAAGGATTCCTGGGGACCACAGGGGGGAAAGAGGAGTGCTAAGGGGAGCTGATCTCAAGGAGTTTGAGAAGGAAGAGAATGTTTTGCAACTGATTGTGGTAGGTTTTGTAAAATAATGCATCATATGTTTGGATGATGGAATGGTATGATTTTGTGTTAGCTCCTAATAGAATGGTTTGGGGGGTAAGGTGGGGGAGAACAAGTCCTCTCAGCAGCAGAGACTTTTCTTCCATTAAGAAAGAAAAGCAACCAGAGGAAGGCCTTCAGTAGCAGAGACCGAGGCCAAGACACTAAAAGCTGCCACATGGCTGCCAGGGGACAGAGCAAAGAAGCCATGGACAGACAGCACCCTCCGGGGTGTACTGCCAGCGCCACGAGGCAGTGAGGCAGAATGGCAGGTGGGCTTTCTGGCTCTCAGAGGGAGAAGTCCAGGAACCAGATGGCTAAAAGGCTAGCGGCCAGTCAGAGACTTGGCTGAGCGCTGAGGGAAGGTGCTGCTGAGGGCCAAGGACATTAATGCTTTCTGATCATGGCTTGTGGTAACCTGATCATTTCCCTAATGAACTCCCTTAATTGTGAGTACGATCTGTCAGAGCCCATTGCAACAAATTATAGAACCCGGTGGAAAAGTAGACTGGCCTGAGAGGATTGGCTGGTGTCGGAGTCCAGCAAAAGAAGAAAGAAAGACAGAGAGGCCTGCCTGCCTTCTGCGTGGAGACAATTCCCTTTCTCCCTGTGCAGTCAGAGGAAACCAGGTGTACTCCCTGTGCCTTCTTGCCAGCCTACCTGTAGACCAGGGAAGAGAGAAGGAATCAAAGGTGCCCATAAAACAGACACTCTAAAGCCTGCTTCCAACAAAAAGGCACACGGCCAAAGCTCACTTTTGAAATCCGATCCCAGTTGGCAGGAGAGAACTCCTCCCCCACGTTTCCTGTTCTCACCTAAATTGGAAAGAGGTAAACAGTCAACAGAGGTCCCTGCTTCCAGGAAATATAATGGAAACACTGGCAAACGTAAAGGAGTAGGAGCCATGGGAAGGAATACCACAGGTGAGAATATATAAGGATCACAGTCTTAAAACACGCACTTACTAAAATAGTCAGATTTAGTTTATTATTATTATTACATACCTTACTCTAAGTCCCTCCTCCTCTACACTTTACCATGACACCAGAAGAGTTTCAGGATCACAAGCTGTGGATGACAGGGTCCCTGGGGGAGAATTACACAAACAAGCCTGGAGTTACAAAGCAGGCAAAGGAGGAATGCTGGAAGAATCTGAAGCGTCTGTTACTTATAAAGTCAAACAAAATCTATAGCCATTGAGTCAATGCTAACTCGCAGAGACCCTGTCCAGAATTTCAAAGCAGCAGATAGCCTCAACTTTCTCCCAAGGTACATCTGGTGGATTTGAACGGCTGACCTTGCAGTTAGCAGTCTAGTGCTTCCCTAGAAGCCTATCACCACTAAAATTTTAAACAGACTGACCTCCAGCCATTTTAGCATAAATGCTCTTGATTGGGAATAGAAAAGAAAAGGGTCTCCGCGGATAGACTGGTACTTCTGGACCTCACTGTGGCCTCCGCTCGGATGCAGATCCTGGATGTCAGCCTGGCCATCCTTGGCTGGGTGAGCTCTGGGGTGTCATGTGCCCTGTCCCTGTGGAAGGTGACCGCCTTCATGAGCAACAGCATCATGGTGGCCCGGGAGGTGTGGGAAGGACTGTAGAAGTCCCGCGTGGTGCAGAGCACAGGCCAGATGCAGTGCCAGGTCTATGACTCCCAGCTGGCCCTGCCCTAAGACCTGCGAACGCAGTGTGGTCTTCCTGCTGGTGCCACTGATTGTCCTGCTGGTCTATCTTGCAGAATCCAAGGGCCCCTCCTGCACAGAGTAGATAAGTACGTCAAGACTTACCTGGTGCTCACCTGGGGGATCATCTTTGTCTTCTCGGGAATCTTGACTCCAATCTCCATCTTCTGGACAGCCAATACCATCATCCCAAACTTCTACAACCCCCCTGGTGGCCGAGGTCCCTAGGTGTGAGCTGGGACCCCTCTCTACTTAGGCTGGGGTAGGCTCCCTTTGGTCTTTTGTTGCTGGAGCATGGACTCCTGAACTGCACGTGCCCTTCGGGAAGTTCCTGGGACACCAGCCACTCATTACATGGCCTATTGTACAGCAATTGCTCCATACGTCACATCTTGGGCAGCCTCTGAATACCTCACCAAGAATTATATCTAGTGGGGAAGAGAGAGGAGGAAGACCTCCCCCTTCTTCCTCTCATGCCCCATGCCCACCCCAACTGCAGTCAATTGATTGGCAGTGGTGTTTGGCAGCTTTGGGAGTTGGTTTTTGTTGTTGTTCTTGTTCTTGCATTCTTGGGAGGCCCTCTGGGAATCTGCTTGGAAGATACCAAAGAAATCCCACCTCCAAATCTTGTGACTTCAGGCTGTAGCAACATCCCCCTCCTGTCATGAGCTGTCCTCTAGTCCCCACCCACCCTTCACCACCACTTGCTTCTTACCCAAGTGTCTTGCTGGCAAAAAAAAAAAGAAGAAGAAGAAGAAAAGGAAAGGAAAGGAAATAGAAAAGAAAAAATGTGTGAAACAATGACTGTAAACTATGCAAAATAAATTACAGACCCCCAAATCACAGAATATTCAAAAAACAACAAGTATAACAAACACCAAGAAAAGCACATCTTGACATATATTCAAATGGAAGACATCAAAACAAAAGCTCTTGAAAGAAGCTGGGTGAAGAAAAACATAAATTTTCCATTGGAAGCACTGTAAGAAATAAGAGAGCTAAGTGAGACAAAGTGTCAAAGAAATAAACCAGAAATATCTCATTTTATTTCAGCAATAGTAAAACCCTCAAAAGGAAAAGATATATATACTTTCTCTGGCAAACAAAAATTTGTTGATGGAGAGCACAACTTGCTCTGAAAGCAATGTTAAAAATCTTCATAGAAAATGAATATTACCAATAACAGAAACAGAACTACATAAAGATAGGAAGAGCAACAAAGAAGAGATAAATAATTTTTAAAGGCATTTACTTAGCATCATGGTCAGACTATTACATTTAGCAATCAACAGCGCGGGTGCAAAAAAAAGAAAAACTACATTTAGATCCCTTGTTGGGATGCTTTACACTTTCCATCTCATTACATGGCCTATTGTACAGCAATTGCTCCATACGTCACATCTTGGGCAGCCTCTGAATACCCCACCAAGAATTATATCTGGTGGGGAAGAGAGAGGAGGAAGACCTCCCCCTTCTTCCTCTCATGCCCACCCCAACTGCAGTTAATTGATGGGTAGTGGTGTTTGGCAGCTTTGGGAGTTGGTTTGTTGTTGTTCTTGTTCTTGCATTCTTTACACTTTCCATAGAACAGAAACTAAAATAACGTGTTATACAATTTTTCACAAATACAGTCCTCAAATTCTTTTGCCCAGACACATGAGTATTGTCTAAAACATGTCTTCTTTGTAGCAGCTAGGTCCTGCCACCACTGTGGTTGGCTGAGTTCACAAATCTGTCGTAACCTGGAGCTTCACTCTCACTTCTCTGGCTCTCCTCTCCTGCTAAGCTTTGTTTCCTGGTAGTTTTTAATTTTTTTTTTCAGTTTTTTAGGCATCACTGCCCTCTGGTGGTGGGAGTAGGAGACCCAGCCTTTGCTCTTGTGAGCTGGAATTGAACCTCCATCCCAGTGGGCTGCAGTCCCGCGCACAACCACTATGCCACCAGGGCTCAGCCCCCTGGTAGTTTTTTAAATTTTTCAGCCACTCCATAACTACTGCTATTGTTTCAGCCACCATAGCCACCTTGGTTTTGTGGTTTAGCAAAGTATTGACCTCCACCGCTGTAAAGGTCAGAGCTTCTGCCTCCAGAGTTCCCTCTCTTCATTGGTCCAAAATTGGATGGTCTAAAATTGGAAGATTGATTGTTGTAACTGGCAAAATCATTGTAGCTTTCACCACCTCCGAAGTTGCTTCCATTATTACCAAATCCATTATAACCATCTCCACTGCCGCCATATCCACCACCTCCGCGGCTGCCACCAAAGCCACCACGTCCACTGAAGTTTCTGCTCTGACCAAAGTTGTGATTCCCACCAAAACCACCACCTCGGCCACCACCGAAGTTTCCAGAACCGCTTCGACTTCTTTGGCTGGAAGAGGCACTGGCCATCTCTTGCTTCAATGGGGCTTTTCAAAATTCACATTTGTGGCCATTCACAGTATGATATTTCTGAATGACAATCTTATCTACGGAGTCATGGTCATCAAAAGTCACAAAAGCAAAGCCCCTTTTCTTGTCACTGCCTCGGTCAGTCATGATTTCAATCACTTCGCTTTTCCCATACTGCTCAAAACAGTCTCTTAGGTGGTGCTCTTCTGTGTCTTCTTTGATGCCACCAACAACGGTCTTTTTCACCATTGCACAGGCGCCTGGTCTTTGGGAGTCTTCTTGCGAGACAGCCCTCTTTGGGTCCACAACTCTTCCATCCACTGTGTACGGCCGGAGTAGGTGACAAACCCAAAGCCTCTGGAGCGCTTGGTGTTCAGATCTCTCATCACCACACAGTCTGTAAGCATCCCCCATTGCTCAAAAAGGCTCCGCAGACTCTCAATTTTTGGTTCAAAGCTCCATCCTCCGATAAAGTGTTTCCACAACTGTTGGGCTCCTTGAGAGACTCTGACTTAGACCTGAGGGCAGTGGGGAGAAAAAGCCCCAGCAATGCTTCCTCCGTGGTGTCCACAAGCAGAAAAAAGCATAAATAATTTTTAAAGAAACATGTTTCTTATTCCTTCAGATCTAAAGGATAGCTGTTAGTTTTAAATAACAATAGAGTCACAGGTGATTGAGCAAACGAGCAAGTGAGATGACTGACAACCATGTCACAAAGGATGGAGACAAAAATGTGAAACTCTTCTGAGTTGCTTGAAATAAATTGACACTGGGGGCTGAGCCCCGGTGGCGTAAGTGGTTGAGTGCGGAACTGCGGCCCGCGGGCTTGGCGGTTCAAATCCAGCGGTGACTCTCAGGAGCAGAGCTGGGTAGCTCCCAGGACCACCAGAGGGCAGTGATGCCCCCCCCCAAAATTAAAAAAACAAGTTGACACTGTGCTACTGAAGGTGAACTTGATTTTGTTAATTACATGCATGGATATATATATATATATATATACACACACAAAGACATATATACATACATACACAGTGCTAAATAATATCTCTACCAATCTATTGAGAAAACCACAATGTATTAGAATGTGTTTGATAGATGATGATGATAGATAGATAGATAATAGATATCTTTCTCTCTACTCCTTCTTTCATCCTCTTGTGATTTGTTTGTGACGATAGGGCTTGAAAGCTTTATCTCTGGTATTTCAAATACCAGCAAGGTCACACAAAATAAACAGGTTTCAGGGGAGCTTCAAGACTAAGAACAGACCACAAAGAAGTAATAGACTGTCCAATTCTGATGAATTAGCCACTGAAAATCTTATGAGGAGAATCAAAACATTGCCAGATACTGAAAACCTCATGAATAGAAGCAAAACATTGTAGGATATAGTGTCTTATAATGTTTTATATATGATGCTTTCTTTTTTATGCAATGTTTTATATATTTTATAAAGAGAAGGAGAAATTCATATCAAGAAAGTGACTCATTCAACAACTATATATATAGGTGTGTGTGTATGTAGAGAGAGAGAGAGAGAGAGAGTTATATCAATCAAATGGCTTACACAATTGTAGAAGATGGTCAGTCCAGTCCAGTTCAAGTCCATGTGTCATATGTTAAACTGGAGGCTCCTCCTGACTCAGAGATGTGATGTAGAGATTGATGAACCAGCAAGTAGGAAGAATAACCAGGAGATACAAAGATGAAGCCTGCAAACTGCTGTATCTTCCTGTCACATGGTCTCAGCGGTACAGTCAATCTGTCCTATCTTAGTCTGGATCCTTTGTCCCCAGTGCAGCAGCCTCTGGTGCCCCTAGTGTAGGGCTCCACCAAATTCAGGCAAGGGTCTTGAACTCTCTGCTGCAGTGGCTCTTATTTGATGGTCCTGGGAATTGCCTCCATTCCTGTTTCTGAAATAGCCATCTTATAATGAAATGGAGGCTAAATTGACCAATTCTCTCTACTAGTATTTTACACATTCTTGGACAGAGTGTCCACCTGAACAGATTCCACTTCACCATAAATATACAATAAATATTTGTCTCAAATATTTAAACAGTCAAAGAAAATAACTGTCCTTTTTTTTCTAGTGCGACAATTGCAGAAATACCACAAGTGAGGACTGTGAACTGCATTTTCTCATAGGGTAGGCAGCTAGAAACCTGGATTCAGCGCATCAGCTGTAAGGATGGGGGAGGTCCTTATCTCCTTCAGCTTCTACACTTCCAGCATTCCTTGTTTCCATAAATATCGCATGACTTCTTTCTTCCCCTGCCCGCCATTGCTTCTGTGTCGAATCTGCTTTTTATGTTTTTATTTACTCAGAAATCACAAGGTTCAGGACATACTCCACATTGGTTGATCTCATTAACATAACAAAGAATCCCCTAGTTCTTGTCAGATTGCATCCTGATTAGCATCTCCACCCCTTTTTGGAGGGCGGCACAATTGAGTCCAAAACAGAGAATACAACCTAAATGAAATGCTGGAAGAGGCATAGAATGCATAGAATCTTTTATAAAATGCATACAAGAAACAGGGATAATGTTTGTGACTTTGGATTTGGTAACAATGTCTTAGATGTGACACCCTAAGTGTGGGGGCAAAAGGAAAAAATAGCTAAATATGACTTTATGAAAACTAAAAATCTCAATGCTTCAAAGCACACAATCAAGGAAATTAAAGGACATCTCACATCACGAGAGAAAGCATTTACAAAACATATACCTGACTAAAAATTGATATCTAGAGCTGAGCTCTGGTGGTGTAGTGGTTGAGTGTGGGACTGCGGCTGACTGGCTTGGTGGTTCGAATCCAGCAGCACCTCTCCAGGAGCAAGGCGGGGTCTCCCACTCCCACCAGAGGGCAATGATGCAAAAAAAAAAAAAGAATTGATATCTAGAATTTATACATAAGACTTAACCCAAACAACCAAACCCATGGCCATCGAAACATATCTGATTCAGAGCAAAGATCTAAGGCAATCTCCCCATCTGACTCGGGATGTGGTTACAAGTGCAGACAGTCTCAATGCACTCCCCTGCAGGGTCTCATGCCTATCCTGTGGTTAGAAATCCAAAGCTTGCCTGACAAGACTATAAATCCTTAAAGAACACTTAGAACATAATAATAAAATATAGTTAAATCAATCTTAAAAAGGGCAAGTCATTCGAATAGGCATCATTCCATAGGAGATATACAAGTGATCAATATGCATTTGTAAAGACATTCAGCATAATTAGCCGTCAGGGAGAGGCACGTCATAATGACAGTGAGATGCCACTTCATATCCAAGAGGCAGGCTAGAAGGAAAGAGACGGAGAGTAACAATTGGTGATGTAGCAGTAGAGAAAACGGAGCACTCATGGGCTGTCAGTGAGAGTTGAAAATGATGCAGCCACTTTTAAAAAGTCTGTCAGCAACTCAAAGGATGCACAGAGTTACCCTATATTCCCACAATTTCACTTCTAGACGTGTATTCACTCTTCTCTTCACTGTCAGTGCACAGTGGGGATGTCAGCATACTAAAAACACCCATGTGGTCCCAACTTAATTGCCCATTCAACTACTCACAGGAAACCGTTAAGGAGGTTGTGAAAGGTGGTTTGAGACAGAGAAAACAGGAATAGGAGCAGTTGTATGGGTATCTGGCTAAACTAAAGCACCGTTTCTACCTTGATCTACAATGTTAAGTATCCTTTCCTATCTGTCCCCTGGTTTCTGTCAACACAGCCTAGTAAATCGTGCACATCTTTTGGTGTGCAGGAGACTCTTTCAAGTGTCACACTTGGCACATTCCCGTTTGGGGGCTATTGGATTTGAAAGAGCAAAAACAAGAGATTGGGGGGACAGATAAGTTAAAGGTGACATTACAGTTTCTACTTTCTCAAGGAGAGACTTGCCTCTTTAGGCAAGGAGAGATAGTCCTCTAAGAGAAGAGGCTTGACAGATCTTAGGCATTCAAGACAGCTATCTTATCAAAGTCTCACTGTATGTGCTCAGCTTTCCAGTAAGTGTTGGACTGCTAATTGCAAGGTCAGCAGTTTGAATCTACCAGGCACCCAAAGGAGAAGCAGTCTGCTCTCATTAAGATCGACAAAGCCTTAGAAACCATGAGTCAGAATCCACTTGATGACAGTGGGTATGGGTACTCTTTGCTAAACAACGTCATAACTTTAGCATAAGAGGACTTGTGGGACCTTGAATTAAATTTAAATCTTTATTTAAAAATATGAAAGACTAGACATTAGTTTGGATTTTCAGAAACCCCAGCCATAATGCTTAAGAAGAATTAGTTCCTTTCACAGCAATAACAGAAGTTTTCTTGTCCTTTACTACACCTTGAACTGAGAGATTAAAGCTCTGAGCACAGACGTTCTTTTGCTCAGCTGCGCAGTGCAACTACCCTCTTTATTTTTCATGAAAATAGTCTACAGCCACTTGAACCCTTGTCCTAGACAGATTCCTATTCATAAGTATTTAGAGGTGATGAGGTAAACATTCGCAATGTCATAGACAACAAGTATTTACCAAAATCATTGCTGTCTATAAAAATGGGCAATCTGCTTATAAAAGCCCTCTCCAAGGAAGCCAGCCTCAGTTCCAAGAATGCAACCTTAAGATTCTGCTCCTATGGAACCTCCTTTAGTACAAGTTTCTGTATCAGTTGGTATTTGATTAAGGTGCCCAAAGTGCTATAAGTAATATGGAATAAGAGACTTGAAAGCAAGTTTGAGCCTTATAGAATTGCGCTGGGAAAGAGGTGAGTGCCTCAGCTTGGGGAGTTGACCCAAAGGCTGCACTAATGGCAGAGCCAAAGGAAAGCTGGCTGGCAGGTGAGAGAGAGAGAGAGCAGCTTGGAACCTGAGCAGACACACTGCCTATTCTAGAAATGAATTTGCCCTCTTTCCCCTCCTTTTAGGATCCCTGGTTACTCAGTGGTGATGCACTGAGATGTGATCCAAAAGATGGACAGTTCAGAACCCCCAGCCACGCTATGGGGCAGACAGACTTTCTACTCCCGTAAGGAGTCTGAGATGCTCCCAGGGATGTCCTAAGGATTGCTGTGAGTCTGCTCTGTCTTGATGGCAGTGAACACCTTCCCTGCCAAAGCAGCTGGTGTCCTTCAAAAGAGCTTTATAGAACCTCAGAGAACATGAAGAGGATCAAGTGATGTCAACTGCAATTCAAGGCCACAAAAGGCAAGCTCTCAGATCAATAACAGGTATCTGGCACTCTACAGCTATTTGTGCAGGATGGAAGTTGCTACTTCACTTTCATCTTCCATGTATCCTGCAAATATTTCTTTCCTAGAACTAATCCTAACCTGAAATTCATACCAGACAATGCATTCTGAGAAGCATGATTCTGGTTTAGCTAATTACATCTACTAAACAGTATTGGCAATATACCTATTAGAATTCCTACATTGAAAAATCATCTTGATGTACATTTTTAATACATTCACAATTCACTGATGAGTACTTGAGTTCCCTAGTGAAACAATGGTTACAAAATGACCTCCTAACTCAACAGTTCAAAACCACCCGCCCACTCCACAGAAGGAAGGCAAGTTTCTCTGCTCCTGTAAGAAGTTACAGTTTGGCAAACCCCAGGGTCTCCAAGAGCTAGAAGCAACTTGATGGCAGTGAGTTTTTTTTTCTGGTTTAATTCAATGAGATACAAAGGTTGCACACATTACATTCATCCAAATTATTCTTTTCTCTGGTAGGCAGTGGTTATTTGTTGGTGATGCATACACTGCTTACATGGCCTGAGATAGCTGTTCTCAGAACACGGTATCCTCTGCAAATTGTCCCTTCAGTCTGTTCACCAAGTGAATTCAATTCTGTGATGTAGGAGATACTGCAGAATACAGTAATGAAGAAACATTGTAGAAGAAAAAAAATTAAAGTCCAGTTACAAGACCATTAAGAGCAACAGAGGAATTAGAGCCTCTAAGCACAGGGAAAGAAAAATACGTTATGAAATTATATTTGAGAAGATACGTAGTACAGAGAAAATGAAGAAATAGTCCCTCTTATGCTGGTTTTTGCAATGTTCTAGGCATTGTGTATTATTAAGTCTAATTTGCAACTACACTACTGAGTAACACTGACTTTCATTAACTTGGTTATTTTGACAGATGAATCTAGAGGCTCACTTTATTGGAATGCAATGTTCTCCGCTGCCAGGGACTGCTTCATACCTAGGCAATTTTACCTCAGTGATATATCAATATGGGGGTGTAAGGGAGACACCTTTACAATTACCTTTGATTTTACTAATGTTTCATTATTTGCAAATTTTCATGAGCTTTTCTTAGTCTTTTCCCATTCTCAACAGCTCTCTACAAAGCTCAGAAGTGTTGCTTAATGCAATGGTCCCTTTATTTTAAAATAGGACAATCATACTTACCCACAAGGATATTATAAGGCTCAATAAAACAGTGTTTTCTGTAAAAATTACAATGAAAACATTTAGTAAGTATTTTACCAAAAATAATATAATGCTTTTCATTATGACAATTTTCAAATTTGAACTTTATTTCTTTTATTGTCTTCTACATGCAAGCTCAGACTTTCTTTTTGCAGTTGAAGATAACTTCTAGCTGGAAGGAATGAAAGAAGAGGGGAAAAGCTGATGCGGCGTATGGTATAATGCAACTCAGGCCTCAAGATGCTAACAGTCTGGAAGAGAAAATATCTAATGTTTAAGACACATTGTGATGGATTTTTGTGAAGTACCACAGGAGACTGGAAGAAAATGGAATAATTCTAGCTTGAGTCATGAGGAAGTTCTGCTAGGAATTGATATAACTTGAGGGTTAGAAAATCAATAGTTGGAGACTTAGCAAGGAGTAAAAAAGGAGAAAGACATTCTAGGCAGGGAACATGTGGCAGGGAGCCAACATATCTTTATTTCTCATCTGTGCATGAAATGAATTTGACCTAATGTTCCGAGACACATATTTCATGCTCTGTTGGCTAAGTCCATGACACCTGAAACAGTTAATGGGGAAAGCTACAGAAATAAAAGCTGCTGCTTTATCCACCCACTTGACAGTATTGTAAAACCACAATGCTTGGCACAGCTGCTCAGGTGGTCATGGTAATGAACCATTTCCTCTAAGGATCTTGGTTAAGACCTCTACAGTCATCAACTGACATTTTGACTCTTCTTTCTTTTAACATATTTCTTTTGTTTTGATACATCTCATTGGTCCTATACTTTTTCTCTTTTTTTTTGTCTTCACTTAAAAATCATTTTATTGGGGGCTCGTACAACTCTTACCACAATCCACACATTCATCCATTGTATGTCAGGCACATTTGTACATTTGTTGCCTTCATCATTCTTAAAACATCTGCTTTCTACTTAAGTCTTCACTTTTTGTCTGTTTTTTAACCACCTTCTGTTTTTGTCACATAAGATGTCTTTGATGTCATCTTACAACTCATCTGGTCTTCAGACATTATTGTTCAACGAGTCAAATCTATTTTTTAAACAGCTTTATTGGCATTTCATCCACATCTCATACAATTTAATAGTTTAATTATGTCAAGCAGAATTGTATAATCATTACCACAATCAACATCCAATTTATTCTTGAGATGGCCTTGAAGTTCAGGGGGGACACACTCAAGGACATACTTTTGACTTTTTGTTTTCTTTAGTAACAACTTGAACTTGTATTCAAACAATCAATGGTCTGTTTCACAGTCAGTCACTGACCATGACTTAAAATAAAGTATTAGAATCAAAGATGCAAAGACACAGATATAGGGAAGAACCCAATCCTCATTTCTCAAGTTGAAAGAACTTAAGAAAAACTTTAAGCCTCAAATTATAATATTGAAAGATTTTAGAGAAAAAATACTGAATGATCAAAGAAGAATCTCTGACCCCCCTAAAAAAGAGGTATAAAGAACACACAGCTTCTATATCTAAAGTAATTGCCAGACATTCACCCATTTCAAGAGACAGCATATGATCAAGCACTGATTGTATTGAAGCACTGATTGTAGGCCAACCTATATTTGGCCTTAAATTCCAATCACAAGACTCCAGGAACTGACAACATACCAATCAACATGATTGGCTAGTATTTGTCTTCAAAATTTCTTGGCGTAAATGAGTCCTTCTAGCACTGCCTTATTTATTGAAACATTTCAATGGGTATTTTGTCAGTTTTAGGAGTCTTTTTTTTTTTTTAACCAATGCTTTCAGTCCAGCTTGGCCTTTGTCCTTCAGTACCATCAGTTCTTTTTTTTTTAATTATTTTTTATTTTATTTTTTTAATTTATTGGGGGCTCTTACAGCTACTACATCATTCAGTACATCATTTATATCAAGCACATTTGCACACATGTTTCCACATACATTTCCCAACATTTTCCACTTGAGCCCTTGGTACAAGCTCCTCTTAAAAAAAAAAAAAAAAACCTCCCCCCCCTTTTTTTAATGAATCATTTTATTGGGGGGCCCATACAACTCCCATCACAATCCCTAACAACATCAGTTGTATGCAGGCCACTTTTACACATTGTACAGTGTATACTTTTTCTCTTTATCCTCCTCTACTCTCATACATTCTTTTTGAAAAAATAAATAATCTTATTGGAAACTTCTACAACTCTTATCACATCCATTCGTTGTGCCAAGTACATTTGTACATATGTTGCCCTCATCATTTTCAAAGCATTTTCTTTCAACTTGAGCCCTTAGAATCAACTCCTCATTTCCCCCCTCCCTCCCTACTCTTTCCTTCCTCCCTCCTTCTCTCATGAATCCTTGATAATTATAAATTATTATTTTTTCATATCTTGCTCTCTCTGATGTCTCTTTTTATCCCCTTGTCTGTTTTCCATCCCCCTGGGAGGGAGTTATAGATAGGTCATTGTGATCTGTTCCCCCTTCCTCCCCCCACCTTCCCTTACCCTCCTGGTATGGCTACTCTCAATATTGTTCCTGAGGAGTTTGTTTGTCCTGTATTCTGTCTCATACATTCTTTCACATAATTCAGGTAACATTTTTGGGCACCAATCATGGTTTAGTTTATTTTAATTCATTCAAGTAATCTGTATAACATCCAAATGAAGTAACTACTGTATTTTTTTCCCGATGGTTTTTCCCCCTCATGTTTTTACCTTACATAGATCTCATTATCGTTACTCAAGTCAGACAGCATGCCTCAGAGTTCATTCCAAGACAGGAGCCTCTATTATTTTGCCTCTGATGATACACTGAGATAAGCCATGGGCTACTAACCAAAAGATCAGATATTCAGAATCATCAGCCACTTAAGAGAAAGATGTGACTGTCTGTTCCTGTAAAGATTTATAGTCTCAGAAAGCCTACATGTCCTCTTATGAATCTGAATCCACTCAATGACAGTGATTTGAGTTTGGTTACTTTTATTTCTTGTAAATGGTTATACTAAGAAGTGACGAGATAAGGATCACAGCATAGACAAGTTGGATCAAGTTTTTTTTATTCTGTCTCCACCCATTGAAGGGTTTCAAGTCACTTGATCCCTCTTCCCAAATTGGCAGCACTTAAGTTTGGCGCAGTGGCTTAGACTGGGTCCTCTAGAGAAGCAGAACCAGTGACATAGATGGCTTGGTACTGTAGAAGGGCAGCAAAGAAGAGACAGACCCCTGATGAGACAGATTGACACAGTGGCTGCAACAATGTGCTCAAAGAAAGCAACAATTGTAAAAAATGGCGCAGGACCAGGTGGAAGTTCATCCTGCTGGACACAGGGTCATTACGAGTTGGAATCAACTTGATGACACCTAAAACCAGAGAGAGAGAGAGAGAGAGAGAGAGAGAGAGATCAAGGAAATGGCTAATACAGTTGAAGAAGCAGACAAGTCTATGGATCAGATATTAGGCCAAGTTTCCCCTTGGCTTGTAAAGCTGTAGGGACTGATGACCAGCAAAATTGTCACAGGCTGGTGGCTGCAAAGGAAGATGAAGAATTCCAGGTCAATAGGTCATCCTTGTGGCTGTCTGATGACAGGTCACTGATAATTCCCTCAATATGCAGGTCGTTCTGATGCTCATTAGCTTAAGTCCAAAGAACAAGAGTGTGATGAGCCAGATGCAGCATCTAGACTCAGCAAAAAACAAACATTCTCACAATGCCCACTTATATAGAAAGCAGACTATACCCCTGAAGCAATTATTTGCAACCAGATTGTGACTTAATAAGGAGGGTGCAGTCATTCTAATCTTATACCATTGTGGAAGTTTATCATTATGGGCTGGAATTAGATTGTGTTAGGTCAGATCATGGGGGATTTCTAGGTGGTAACTACCAAAGCACAGAGAATCCTGGCCTAGTCAAGCTGACATAAAACCATACTTCTTTTTTTTTTTTTGGAGGGGGGGAGGCTCGGGGCATCACCGCTCTCCGGTGGTGGGAGTAGGAGGCCCAGCCCCACTGCTGGAATTGAACCTCTGTCCCAGTGGGCCGCAGTCCCCCACACAACCACTATGCCACCGGGGCTCAACCCCAAAAACCATACTTCTAATAAGCAACCACTTCTGGACTTTTCCCTGTTTCACCTTTTATTTGATTCCATAAGAGGTATGCCTCTTATCTTATTCATTGAAGATATTAAACCTGGTTCTGAGATATAGAGGCATTTATGGCTTTTAATTAATTAAACAAATATTCTTCAAACACAGATTAGTTACCGTATTAATTGTTTTAGTTTCTTTTCCCCTAAGTATAGTGTAACTATATGTTGGGTACATATGTGTGTGCACACACACATATATGCTAATTCTATATTTTATTCTATCCCCACTTTTCCTACATCTATATGACTCTAAGAGATAACTCTGAGCTTCAGGCTTTTGGTCTAAAATAAAAGAAAGAATAAAAACAATCAAAAATGTGTTTGAATTAAATGAACTAATTTATTTCAGAAGTGCTTTATCAGCGAGCCAGTTCTTCATAGTCACTTGTTCCCTTGCAGCACTTTGCAGTTCTCCATGCCACTTCAGATGTTTCTGTGTTGAATACATTGCTGTGAGGAGGCTTTTATCTAGCTGAAGAAACTGAAATTCCCGGAGAGGCTAACTGCATCCCTTTTTATTTATAAATTATTTTGACAGCTTTATTGATATATAATCCACATACCCAAACAATTCAGTTATTTGAATATATATTTAAAAGAATTGTGCAGTCATCACCACAATGAGTTTTAGAACATTTGCTTCATTTTATACTCCTTCTTATAGAATAATGAATATTCATCATTATTTACTATTTCCCCCAATCCCCCTGTCATAATCCTAAGGAAACATTAATCCAGTAGCTTTTTTGTTGGGGGGGGCATCACTGCCCTCTGGTGGTCGTGGGAGCTACCCAGCCTTGCTCCTGGAGAGGCACTGCTGGATTTGAACCGCCAAGCCCGTTGGCTGCAGTCCCACACTCAACCACTACGCCCAATCCAGTAGTTATCTCTATATCCTGGATTTCATCTAAAGAAAATAATGCCCAAAAACACCCTGAGCAAAAATAATCACATAAAACAGAAAATCTTCAATCTAGAAGAAAATAATAAGAACAAGAGCATGTTAAAAATAGATCAAAATGGATCTGAGCCCCGATGGCGTAGTGGTTGTGCGCAGGACTGCAGCCCACTGGGACGGAGGTTCAATTCCAGCAGTGGGGCTGGGCCTCCTACTCCCACCACCAGAGGGCAGTGATGCCCCCCCCAAAAAAATAGATCAAAAGGGAAAACAAGTGATAAGATCCTAAATTTTGATTTAGCTACATCTGCATTAATCCACTTTCCAACGCACTCCATCTGATTGCAAGACTATTCATATCCCTGGTAATTGGCCAAAAGGGATTCTCCAGAAGTCTAGTCTATAGGGAGACTCTGCAAATGGATTTCTGCTTTCACTGTCATCCATATCCTCCTGCAAACTAGGTGCTCAAAATAAGTCCCAATACAATTTCCTCTACTGAGCTTGGATCTATTATCTACCATCTTTGGATCACATTGACTGGTGTGCCTCCTCTGTGTGGACTTAACTGACACCTCACAAAGATGGCTACTGGTTTTAAGGCAAGCTATTAAGACCCCTGGCACTATTGTTTATGCCCCATCTGCTTCCTTCACCACACTTTTCTTTGTATCCATATTTTCAAACCCTCATCATAAAAACTGCTCTTAAGTTAGGGCTTATAGTTAAGTGTGAACCCAAAAACTATTCATGTATCTGAGCTCTATTTGTATTCCCCTCTGTAGTGGTAGCATTATCAGCTTCTGGAGAGATAGTAAAAGTAACCTCCAGGGGACGTTTGGCAATTTTAATAATACTTTCATTAAAGTAGTCAATGGTATATAGCATTTAAAATACTATAGCGGTAAGGGGGATTATCCTATATAGGGAGACATTTCAGATATATATTTCAATATATGGAATGTTCTCTTATACATATTTAAAAACATAAGTCACTGGATCCTGTTAGAGTAAACAATGAATGTTAAATACAGCCCAAAATTCAATAAAACTCTCTCATTACAGCACAACTATAGCTGTAGAGAGAAGGCACGTCTTAGAAAGCTGAAAAAACAAAACAAAACCATGAACGTGAGATGTATGGCAATAGTGAGTTACACATTATTGTGAAATCTCAAAAGCAAGAGGTTTGAACCAAAGTCCAATGACTTCCACATCCACAACCTTGGGTAACAGTCCGCCTTTTCTTTCCCAGGGATTTACAGCTTTACAATCAAAGGAGTAGACCAATGCCTTACTTGGTGTGTCTTCCTAACCAATTGATAGGGCTGATATATTAGACTGCAGATGTCTAGAAGACAAGAATCGAAAGTCTGGTAGCTATAGTATGGCATCTGAAACTCAGTTCAAAAATGAATGGTTAGCTGTATAGTACAGGGCAATTCTCCCTCTTGGCAGGCCCATGAAAACAATGTCAACATTTTCCCCAAGGACATGAAGCCTTCCTCCATACACACCAATGGAATTAAGATCATCTTCTTGGAAACAGACGCATCCCCCATTCCTCTTGATCGTGAATCTCCACCAGAGTATACTGGGCACCCATGTAGGAGTGTTCTCCTAAGAGAGTGACACAAGGGCACTGCCGCATGGCACGCGCTGTTCAATCTTCTCCCACTCCTCTCCCCGCCCCCCACCACCACCCTCACCACACACAAACTTATAAGAAACTGTCCAAAGCTGAGGTGTCACCTTCTGTGTAGAAATTGTCTTTATGGTGTGCAAACAAGGGAAGGATAAATGCGTTAACATGAGACAATCACAATTGTCTAAGAGCCTGGATTGAAGAATTATTGCAAGACCTGAGACACACTGCTTGTGTTTGTCTTGGTGTTTGTCCTTTTAACAGTGGTCTCATACAATAATTGTCTTCTGGGGTTAACTACCTGAACTCACCTTGATGTTCTCCAGGTCTGACCATGTCACAAGGTGCTTGGTAGTTTTATTATCATTCTCATTGTGTGCATACACTAAAGTTTATTCATTCTTCTACTGATAAGCTTTGGGGCTGTTTTCAACGTCTCATTATTGTCAACTGTGCTGCAATGAACATTGCAATGTATACATCTGTTTGTGCTGCATCTGTTACTTCCAGAGAGTATACACTCAACGGAGTTATCTTTCACTGGATCATATGATAGTACCATATTGCTCTCCACAGTGGTTGAACATGTTAACAGACTTATCAGCAGTGTGGGAGAGTGACTTCTAATCTCTAGCCTTCATGGTTTTATTTCTGTGAATTGTATTCTCATTATAAAGCATTACAAAATGATATCTCATTGCTGTTTTGATTTGCATCCCCCAAGTGGCTAGTGGTCATGGGTAATTTTTCTTGTGTTTGTGAAGTCATTTGAGTATCATATATATACATATGTATATATATATATGACTTTTTAAGAGAGCTGTCCATGTTCTTTGACCACTTTTCGATTGGATATTTTGTTTGTTTGTTTTTTCTTATTGAGATGTTGCAGTGTTCTATAGTCGTTAGAGCTTAATCCTTTAGTCCTTTGTTTTGTTATTAAAAGTTTCTAATTAATAAAAAGAAAGGAAAAACTGTGGGATACAAGTAGTGGAAAACCATACACAGACTATCTTTTTAAGTAAGAATATTTACTGGGTCACATATTTGCAAAGCACAGAGGTTAAAACTTTTTTGATGGGCTTGATTTTATAGCTCAATGAGGCCTCCAACGACCCCCTTTCCATCCCGCTCTCCACGCAGCCCTCTCCAGCAGTGGCTTTCAGCATGCCCTGCCCCTCTCACTGTGGCTGATGAAAACTCTCAGGGCTGCATGCTTTTTCGTCCACAAGCAGCAAGAAAGAGCTGCTTTGCAGTCCTTAGATTCATGATGATTGGTCATGTGCCAAGCCATTCATCAATTTCTGTGACCAGGACATGTAATATGTTAATTGACTTAATTCATTTGAGCATCAATCCTGAACTTGAAGTGAAGTCAATTCCATTTCAACCTGATGGTTGAGAATGCACAGAAGTTTACCAAAAATCATTCAGTATGCTACGGTTAAGGAGTGGAATGGGTCTGAGAAAAGCAAAAGAAGAGAAAGCGGATGAGGACAAAGAAGGAAGCGTATGGGAGAAGGGTGAAGAGAAAGACAGCAGCAGTAGCAACAGTAATAGTTCACTGCAGTGGCCAATAAGAAGTCCCAAAATAGGGGCTCCAGGCGTGTCTGGGAGACAGGGAGTTCCAGAAGACCGCATGAAAACAATAAAACTGGAGTAGAAGCCTTGATCATGAGTGGGTCATGCTGTTCCATGCCTTACAACAAATGCAAAGCGTGATGAAGAGATGAGTGGGAAGTCTGTTACAACCCAGACATTCCATCCTGTGTTCGGGGGATGAATGGTGAAAGCCGATTGAAAAGTCAGAGAGAAAAGAACTGTGCTCCAATTTGTATGCCTCGACTCTCATAATGTGCATTTTTGTGGTCCGATTTTTACCCAGGATAGCAATTCTAGGGCCGTTGAATGGCTTCCTTCATAAAGTGTGCAACACAGAACCGAAAATGTACTTTTATTTTTTATACAGGAAAGACAAAATTAAGCAGCAATTAACCAAGAATGCATTATCTCTCTTAACTGTTCGACCTCTCCTTCCAATATCCTGAAATTCTTTGAGCTAGAGTTTATTTTAATGGTACCGTTTACTGTCTGGATAGCAATCTGACCATCTCAGTATATAGTTTCCCAGAAAAATGTAAAGCTAATAGGGATGAGATGATGCCTTATGTGACCTAGAATGTTTTCAAATTATTTGTAAAAGCCTACCGGGTGAAACTTGACCTCATTTATCAATTTCAATGCAAGTTCCCAAAGTCACCAATTTCAGCTCCTTAGGTCACCTTTTCCCAGGCTATACCTACCAGGTCCAAGGAGAAAATGACTGCCATGACCAGTCACAAATGAAATGGATTCCAGGGCTTAGACACTAAAGACTATGACCAAGACATTAACAACTACTTCCAGTTTTAAAATGCACACAGTCTGAATTCGACTCCTATCTCTATGTGCAGGATTGTGTGGGGAAAGTAGTGATTAAGAACCTGAGATTATTTAATGCACATATTATATATTTTTATTTATGCTTGTTCTTGTTTGGGTTGTTGGTTTTTGTGGGCATCACTGCCCTCTGGGGGGAGTAGGAGGCGCAGCCTTGCTCCTGGAGAGCTGCTGCTGGATTTGAATCGCCAAGTCAGTGGACCGCAGTCCCCCACACAATCACTACACCACCGGGCTCAGCCCATGTTATTTATTTTTAAAGCAAAACCCTAGCCAGGTCCATAGCAACCAAATTGGACAGAACAGAGCTACCCTGTGGATTGCTGAGACTGTGCCACTGTACAAGAGTAGAAAACCAAGACTTTCTCCCACGGAGCTGCTGGGGAGTTCGAATCGCCAACCTTGTGACTAGCAGCCCAATGTGGATTCATTATACCACATGACTCAGAATTGACTTGATGACAGTCAGTGTGGTTTGAGTTATATCCAGGATGTTGAACTGGCGAGTAGAAAGATTTTGGTTTATTTGAAACAATTTGGTTATTTGGTTTATTTGGTTTATTTGGTGCTAATAAAGTCACCAAATCGAATCCCAATCCCAGGCCCTAAATTCCTTCTCGTCTAATAGCAATATGGATATTGATTCCTATTATGTCTCAAATTGTAAAGTTAAGCTGACCTGGAGTTGATATTCTCTTTCTTTGTCCATCAAGTAGCAATTCCTCTTTAACTCCCTCCTTCTCCTTAGATGCATTGGGAAGAGCATCGCCTTAGTTGTGGTCAATGATCTGAATCTAATTCTGTTGTTGCTGTTGTTAAGTAGCGTTGAGTCCATTTCAACCCATGATCATCTATATGTGCAAAGTAGACCTGCTCCCTGTGAAGGCTCTTCAAGGTTGTGATCTTTCTGAACCAGACAGGAGGCCTGTTTTCCAAGTCGCCTTCTCCCAGAAGCAGCAACCTTGAGTGAGTCCAAGCCACCCCCCTTCAGCTCCCAGTCAAGCCCTAGTGACAACTTGGGAAAGTTACCTGACCTCTTCTTCTCAGCCTCTTCATCGATAGTAGAATAGTAGCAAATGTCCACCTGCCCTATACTACATTGTCAAAGTGTATACTATAACATTTTAGCAACAATTTATTCATTCAACTCAGAATTAAGAAGTTTATGTTTTCAACCCATTCATTAAAAAACAAAATCACGTAGGAAAAAACAAGAGAAAGAAGCTTATGGGCACTGTCTCCTTTCCCAGCAATCCACAAAGACCTGCTAAAGCTTTTGGCCATTTTTTTAAAAAAAAATCATTTTATTGGTGGCTCATACAACTCTTATCACAATCAATACATACATCTATTGTATGCAAAGCGCATTTGTACATTTGTTGTCATCATCATTCTCAAAACATTTTCTTTCTATTTAAGCCCTTGATATCAGCTCCTCATATTCCCCCTCCCTCTCCGCTCCTCCCTCCCTCATGAACTGCTGATAATTTATAAATTATTATTATTTTGTCATATCGTACACTGTCTGAAGTCTCCCTTCACTCACTTCCCTGTTGTCGGTCCCCCAGGGAGGAGGTTATATGTAGATCCTTGTAATCGGTTCCCCCTTCTACTTCACCTTCCCTTCACCCTCCCGGGTTTGACACTCATTTTTAAGAAATGTGCTTACATCCATGTTTTCCCTACCAGATTCCATCTGGCCAAACAGGACCAGTAAGTCTTTGGCACATCTCCTGGTAAACCGAGCATCTTCTCATGGAGCGTTAGATGTGTTTCCTGAGGCGTTTTGTCCCTAGCCCCGTGCATTTGGGGCACTTCTCTAAGGACCATCTCTCCATCTGCATGTTATCCACATCCATCTCCTGGTGACAGCAGCTCCTTTGTTTCCACTCCAAGCCAGAATCATTCTGTGCTCCTCTGCTTTGATTTAATTAAAAAAAAAAAAAAAGGAACTCCTTTTCCCCTCCCCCATCTTAATGCCTTAACTACTTCTTCCTAAAGTCTTTCACTAACCACAGGAAGCTGTTTTGTTTCAAAATGGTATTGTTCTCTCTCAGAAGAGGACTTTGTTTAGTGGAAGATGAAGAAACTCAAGGGACATGATTAGTATTCAAATCAGACTGGTGAAGTGCATCCATTATTTAGAGGGGCAGTTCCTTGAGGGGCATTGTGACAGAGTCATTGGAAGAACCCCAGAGTAAAAGAGGGGGCACCTGCCTAAGGCTCTCCATCAATATGCCCTGTTACCTTGGACCGGCAGATCAGTTGCTTAGTATGTGCACACTCAGTAAGATGAGTAGTGAGAACAAAATGATCTCACGGTCTCCTCTGACATCTCCTACTCAGAGGTCAAAGTATATTTATATTGCCTTCTCTTTTGTGGGCATCACTGTATAGTGCTTTTTTTATGTCTCCATGAAGAATTATTTGTGCATTGAGGACCGTTTGAACCAAGGTTCTAATAGTTTTAATCCAAGCCCAAAATATTGCATGTTCTTAAAATAAGCAAATGGGATAAAAGTTGCAGTGGAAGTAAATGTATGGGTCATTAAGCAGACTCTCTCAAAGTCTTTGTAAGGTGGTGAAATTAGAAATGGAAACTACCAAAGGTTACTAAAAGCAAAACCATGTGGTCTAACTTTCCGGTGTCACACACATTCAGTGAGAACAGCCCCTGATGCAATTTCCGTGTGCTACCTAAAATGTTAAGGAAGGATATTATCACCTATTCAACAGAGATTTGCCACAAACTCATGGCTCCTTTACTCATTCTTCCAATGACTACAGAGAACTTAACGGGTACTACACACAAGAGACTGCGGGCTCTCCTGTGTGGACCAGACATGGATCTCGTCATTGCCAGTACCCACAGTCTGGTACACAGACCCACACAACCAGGGTGCATTCTGTCACCTCATAAATCAGCACCATGGACATTAGGCTCAGCCTTCAGAGCAAGGCAACATTTCATTTGAGAACAAAAAGTGGATTCGGGGAACCCATGCAAACTTCCCAGGGTGGTTCCCTTTACACACATGGGAAGACTGCGCTCCACGATGGAAATACTTTGCCCAAGCTTTCCCAGGAAAGGTTGCTTGACATTGCTGAAGCTTGTGCTTATGATGGGAAAAAAAATGGAAATAAAATTCTAAAGGTTCTTCGTGACTAGAAAATAAACAGACTGAAATGCTAGGCTGCATGATCAAACTTTGGAGGAACTGAAATGAACTACATATGAAAATAAAAGAAAAAGATTCTCTGTCATTTGGGGAGGGGGGGGGAGAAGGGCATCACTGCTCTTCCAGTGGTGGGAGTAGGAGGCCCAGCCCCACTGCTGGAATTGTTTTTCTTTTCTCTGTCATTTTTAAGGCACTGCTTTCTAGTCTACATTTTAAATATCCAAAATTTAGCCCTCCATTAGCGTCCTTGCCAATCCCACCTGAAAGCAACATTTCCTATTACTATCCTCTGGCTCAAAAGAGCTAGAAAGACATTTAATTCTGATAAAGAATTCCATTTAATTTAAACATTAAATAAGGAGTAAATATATATGTTGGCACATGATATTGATCAATTACTTCCATACTACAATCAGGAACTGACAACCAAAGATGACATTGAAATTTTAAAAGTCCCCCAGTACTCATGCTACTCAAAAAAAAAAATTAAGTTGTATCCTTGTCTGTACTTTAAGCATACTAATTTGAATCTATTACTCTGCTGAGTTGGTTGGCAACCAGATGTATGCAGGGCATTTAGCACAGACAGATCCCCTAAGTGGACATGCATTAATTCCCCGTAAAAGTCTTGTAAATAAAAGATGCACAAAACCTCAAAGGATGCTATGTTTTCACAGAGATTAGTAAAGTGGCTTGAATTTTCTCTTGTTTGCTCAGCTGTCCAGGAATTAACTTCCACAAAGCTGAGTTCATTTTAAAACTGTGTATTATCTAATGTAAATATTTTTTACAATGCACAAAGTTCCTCTTAAATCTCTGTAAGCTCCCACTATGGGATTTACATGCAGTCTGTATTTGTGTTTGGTTTGTTATTCAAACAGAAGTGTAAAGTGTGGTATTTTTATTATGATTACTTATTATCCTAACGGAAGTGTCAGATGTAAAGGGTTGATATAGAAATGTAGCAGATAGTGAAGCACACATGCCCAAAGCCATCTAGTTCATGGCTCTGTGAGTTAAATTACCATTATCTTTTTTCTGCATATTGAACTGCACCTTGTACTAATTTGCTATAATGCTACTAATAAACACATTTATTGAGTTTTTGTATTCATGTTCACATCGTTATTTGACTCTGACTTTAATACAATTAAAAAAGCTTTTTCTGAGGTCTCTGTGAATAATTCTGTGCTCAGGAGAGTGAGCTTCAATCCCCCGGTAACATTTAGCATTCAAGGGTGGTGACCCACTGTACTTAGTTGATACAATCCATTGTACTTCCATACTGCAATTTTATAATTGAAGGGATGCTTCCCTTTGGTAAAAGTTTTTTAGACATTTTAGCTGAGTTGAATTACACAGTAGTTTTTCAAAGATGATGTAAAAGCAATGGTGTTTCTCCAAGTAAATATTTACAAACTAAAAAATAAGCTGTAAAGAATCCAAACTTTATTTTAATTATTCAAGCCAGTTTCTGTCCCCCAACTTGTAAGTCATTTTCACCTCTCATTTTTCATATACCCCATATTTCATATACCAGCCTACAGGATAGCTTAACATTTAACCTGCCTAGCCATTATGCTAATATGTATTTCAAGAATCTAACGTATCATTCTGAGAGTGTTTACTATTAATGAGTGTTTGTAGCAGCCCCTTCCAAAAATCGTCATTGGAATAAAGTCACGATGTAAGGTTATTTGGAATAACTTTATTTTGAAAAGGCCTGAACTATAGGCGTTACTATTTTAAATGTACCTTTTAATGAAACCGGAAATTATCATACGTGTGAGAATTGACGCGGGTATCTCCAATAACTCATCTGAAATCGTAATTCAAGCTCATCATACGTTACCAAACAGAGACGTCTACACAATAAGAAATCAAATTCTTGCTTTCTATATTTTCACCATAACTTTATTTGATATTTACAGTCTTCCATTTCTAATGCAAGGGTCTTGTTGAGGATTTGGGGATCTGGGGAGGAGGTGGGGTTTGGGGAAAGGGAATCAGCTGCGTGGTTCGTACAATTAGTAGAACTAACAGGACGTGAACGTCTTCCAGAAGAAGTTCTTGCAGCCTGCTTTGCGTTCTCGGGGGGCCATGGCCGGGTTCGAGTTAGCAGACCTCTGCAGTTCCAGCCTCATCTCATCCTGCTCCGCGGCGGCCTGGGGCAGATCTTCAGGCTCCAGGGCATCATTCTCGGTCTGGTTGGGCTCAGACAGCAGCTCTGCCAAGAAGTACTTGGCCAGCTCCTGTACAGGGCAAGGGGAGAAAGTAGGGGGTTGGGGGGGGGGGGTGCAGAACGAGGAGGATATTAACACTAATAGTGGCTACAGGGAAGAAATGGAATGCCTGGTTGGAGAAAGCAGATTCATTGCTCCCCAAGGCCCCAAGTTTCATGGGTGCCCCATCTTTGGCATATTGATCAGTTTAAGACATTCATAAATAAGAGTAGCTTCTACAGTCCCAAGTTACACCAAACCACCTCAGCAGCCTCCACGTTCCTGTGGGTTCTCTACCCTTGTAAACTCAAACGCACCCAGAGAGAAAAAGCTCTCCAGATTGTGCCAGCCGTTGAACTAAGATAAACAGGTGTCAACAGCTGAATCTCAACAGCCTGACTTGTAAAAACAGAATTGTGTTCTCTGCTTCTGCAGCGTCAGCTGTGGGGAAGAAGACCCTTTCGGGTCGCCAGAGAGCCGAGCCCCGTTGGCAGGGCGCCCCTCTTTCTCTAACATGCCCCCCCCTCCCCCAGCCCGGGGGGCCTCGGGCAGGAATGTGGGACCAAGGCAGGCTACCGCTTACCGGTCCGCGCTTTCAGCACCTGGGTCAGCACTCCCCGCTGTCAGCTTTGGGACGGACCCGGACCCGCAAGGCATTCTGAGCACGTTTTGAGTATCAAAGAACCTTACCTGAACCCTGACCGACTGCGTTGATCACTCAAAATTGGTGGGGGGCGTCTTAACCAGTCTGCGCTCTGAAAGTTGGCTGAAAGCTTTGGGATGGGGAGTGCTAAAGGGGGCTTGGGGACCCGGGCGAGCGGAGCGCAGACGTCGAGGAGCTGGCTCCTTACCTGCTTCCCCGCAGCCGCAGCCAGGGACTTCTGCAGAAACTGGCGGAGTCGGGGGTCCGAGGGTGCCCCGGTGACGCCGCCCAGGGCCAGCACGATGGCGAGCGCGGCCAGGGCGCACTGGAGGCGGCAGGAGAGCATCTCGGCGGCTCGTGGGACACGCGGGAGTCCGCAGACAGCAGCGACGCCTGCCAGAGCGGCTGGTGTGCTCGCCACAGCTCCCCCCTTTTAAACTCTCCTTCTGACGTCAGGCGAGGAGGCGCCCCCAGATCTCACCAGGGCTTTTACGCACCATTAGCTTCGCCAAATCAATCACAGAAAGGAGAGGAGGCCACATGCACGACTCAAAGTTGCTTTTAAAAAAAAGAAAAGAAAAAGTCCCGCACGGGCACCTGCGATTGAACACATGTCACGCTCTGCAAACAATAGTTTATGTCACTCAATGCTCTGCACTTCCGCACCGCGGGATTTCACTCTCCACACTCTGCGCACTCACAGGCTCTAGCACTTCGCCTTGGCCGAGTTTAACGGCTTCGCACCCACAAATCCGCCGGCTGCTATGGTATTCAGACCCTCAGATGGCATAAGCAAGACACAGATGTCTGTGTGTGGCCAGGGGAGATTCGAAAGTGATGCTCTAGGAATCCCTGTGCGACTGCAATGGGCATCTTCCATAGGGACACGGTGCTGAAAGATTCAATACCAGTTTTCCTCTCCCAGCAGAGAGAAGGTGCTCGGCTCACCTTCCCCACTTCCTGGGGAGTTGAAAGACTTCTGGCAGACCAGCCTTTTGGTCAGTAACAGCAACGACATCACACCCAAAATGAGATGGATCAATCCTTGTGCCTAGAAATGTGGAGGAGGAAGGCAAGCTCCGGAAGCCTTGAATGAGCCCCAGGTTGGGAACACCGGCCTCGCCTGTGCTATGAGTCGGCCTTGGCACTGCAGGAACAAAGACTGGGCTCAGAACAGGCGTCTTACCTCCGCTTGGAGCCACTTAAACATGTTCCTGACTAGGAGGGCCAATTTTAGGTCAGGGACACTCGACCTGAATCTGTGGCCATCTCAAAAATCTCCAGAGGAAAATGGGGCCATTATTGCTTCCAAGGACTGGGAAAGAATCGACCAGATTCTCAATCAGATCCAGCCCCTGCCCTACCAGCACCCCCTACACACAAAGTCTACAAAGTGTTGTCCTGCTACGCTGGTGGTTAGCTGATTGAATGGCTGCTACCTGATTCCCGGCAGCTTTTCTCAAAAGAATTCCTTATTAAGGAAGGGCCCAACTGACCACCTGGCATGCACGAGATCTCCAGGGACCCAGAAAGTGGGGGCATGATATGAGTTTGTTTTTAGTTAATGTTAGAACATGATGCTGTACCCATCAAACCAAGTCAAGGAGAAAACTGGACAAATCCTGTCCTCGGCCACATATCATGCACTAGAACATTCTAACCACTTAAACAGAAGCTACTTAGAGTAAACTCACCTGTTAAGAAGTGGAAGGGGTGAGAGATGTCCTGAATAACAGAACATTGTTACCTGTTGTGTCCTGGGCCACTAGGACAACAGAGTAGGGAAATATGCAAGAATATGAGCAAGACCAACTCCCAGATCTTCGAGAATCCAGGCAAGGCTAACACTCACCTGTGTCTGGAGAGTCGAAGAGAGCAATTCCACCTGAGGCATTCAGCTCACTCTTCTCTGCACATCTAGGATCCTATCTTGGTCCCAGAGTCAGGACTCAGAGTCTATTGTGGCATCCTCAAATGATCCCCGTCTCCTCCCCCCAGATCTTGGCCCTTAGTAGCTCAATCAAGCAGTGGAGCAGAGGCTTTGTTTTTTTCCATGTTTGAAAAAACACTTTATTGTGCATTAGGCAAAGGTTTACAACATAGATGATCAGGTTTACATTCAAGAATCCATGCGCTCTCTGTTTCAACTCATCCATTGTAATCTCCTCAATGAACCATCACCTGTTCTACTGTCTCCCCGTTACCTTTCCTGACTTTGACCTTGAGTAAAGGAGACACAGGAACCAGGGACAGAACAGCCATCCAGGTCTGTGTTCTGTAACCTTCTTCCTCCCTCCTCAGATGGCTGTCCTCTATTTCCACCTTCTAACCTTCCTCCTCTATACTTTCTCATCTCTCCTCCTCCTTTCCCTAAATGTCTTCTGAGTTTCTAGTCTCTCAGAATCTCCGCTGTTCAATCCTTCTCTTGAACCTGTGTGTGTATGTGTGTGCATGGTTTTCAACATCCCATAAGCCCATTCATGGTGATTCCCACCCCTGTCCACCATTCCTGACTACAGCCTGCCTCTCGGGCTGCCTTCCTCACTTTTAGACTTGAGAAGCCAGTATCTATCTCAGGCTCTCTTTGCACGCCCCCTTCTTTTCTTTCCCTTCCTTCTCAGCTGTTTCCCTCAAAAAAATAAAATCTGTGATCTCTACCTGATCACACTTTGAGTCTAATAGCTTGTTTTTGTTTTGTTTTGTTTTGGAGATGATTGCATCTGGGTTTGATTTTGCTTTACAATCCTTAGCTTACTGTGGGTCTTGTTAGGAGCCTCTTTTAAAGGGATCCATGGAAACATGGACCTGCATTCTCCTTGAGTCCAGGAGACCCTGCAGAGTGCAGATAGCGCATGTGTTCCACTCAGATCCAAAATGTTGGTGCTTTGCATCCACCAGCAGGACCTACAAAGAACAAAGAACAACGAACAACCTGGGTGGCAATCTGTTTACAAAAAATCATTTAATGAAAATCTTATGAAACACAGTGCTCCTCAGACACTCATAAAGTTGCCCTGCCTTAGAAGTGGCAGGAACTGGGGGGCTTCTATTTTCCCTTACATAACAATGGTCACACTGGTTCCCTGGCACAGAGAACCAAACAGAGCCCTCTGCAGCCAGCCAGGAAGGCTTGCCTCTCACCTCCCAAAGTCCAGAGTCACTGCCTCAGTCGGTATGAGTGCTGTCTTTGGAGCCCATCTGTATAGAATCCTCTGTGTTTCACAAAGGAAACTCCACTTTCTGGAGTGTGTTTCCAACACTATACACACCTGAGATCCTGAGAAGAGGTGCCTTGCTCAAGAGTACCCTGGCAGGAAAAGACAAGGACTGTACAAAATGTTAGCGCACTTCAGATGCCTTCATCCTCCCCTGAACAACACCCGCATGTCTTGACAGCCTCCAGGGCTCTTGTGTGTGGTTCCTCTGGACAGGTGGGATTTTCTCCTTCCCTTTTGTAAGGCATGCTTTGGAGTGATTATCTCCAATATAAGCAGTAGAAATGCATTCCAAAACAAAGTCAGAAGTATTAAGCAGACAGAGATGCTCAATATCAAGCAATACAAGAAAATAAAAATGTTTCAGTGAGGGGCTAGAATGTCTAGCCTGTTCACAAGGCAGCTGTGGGGAGTCCTTTCTAGACTGAGCTTCATCTGTGCAAGCAAAAGCTTGAAGTGGGTCATCCTTGTGGTTCCATCAGGCCCTCGTGATCAGTGGGCTAAGTTTGACTAGCTAAAGAGGAAACGATAAAATGTATTTTGACGTTAAAAATGCTATTCCTTTCTCAAAAGATGGCTTCACTGTGGGGTAAAAAAAACTATATTGTATAGAGGAGGAAGCAGAGTGCAGTGAAAACTTCACAGACAGACAATAAGCAGTACCAATAATATATGTTCAGATTGAACAAGGTTTGAGAAAGATACAGAGAAAAGTCCTTTGAAGAGGACGGCCTGAGGAGAGATTTGGAGGAAATAAGGGAACAACAGTGCAAATATCAGAATAAAGGTAGCTTCCTCTCAGGTAGAAGAAAGAGTTGCTACAACGTTGACACAAAGACCTTGAGGGACCCACATGCTTGTAGAGTGGGACAGAGCAGGCAGAGCAGACAGAGTCAAGATGAGGTCACACAGGTTGGTGGGACTGCCCCCCGTCTCCCTTCCCACATGAATTGGAAGGTTACAATAAGGAAGTCATGGAGAATTTGACCCAGGCACCACCCTGATTTGACTTGATTCTTGTTCTACTCACCTTTACTGAGTAGAAAAATCTCTGGAGGACCATAGCAGAAGCAGAAGCAAGACGGCAACTTCAGAGTCTAAAAATTATGTAAGAGAGAAGGAGAGCCCATATAAAAGACACCTGCCCTACTAACACCCCCACATCACAGCCAAGTTTGTTGGATCTGTGTAGGGGCGCTTCATCCTTCCCTCCCTGAGCGCCCTGCATTCAACTTCCATGATCCCTTTCACGAGTCAGAAAGGCAAGGAAGGGAGGCTGTGTTTCTCACTAGGGACTCTATGTTCATGTCCACTTCAGGTGAGAAAAGAGGGCAGTTAGAGCTAGAGTGGTAGCCATGGCAAAGGTGGTGAGTTCTGAGGTTCATTTTGAAGTAGAATTAATGAAATTTGTTGACAGTCTGTTTGGACATTGAGAAAAGGAAATGACAGGTGCCATAGATAACTGTGTGGCTGTCTGGGAGGTTCTGGAAGTGGAACTATCACTGTGGATGATCTGACCCAAATAGGCCAACCACCTTCACTTTCCCAAAGGTCAGTACGGGATCCGAAGGTGCAGGAAGGCTTCTTTCACTAGAATGAAGCTCATAGTTTCTGAAATTTCACCACTAGAAAACAATTTCTTTTTCTTTATATATGTTCCCTTAGAGTCACAGGAAATTAAGACTCGGTGACTATCTTAATACTTGAGTGTGGATTCATTTGTTGAATTTTCTTTCAGTTCCAGAGCTGCCTATAGGAAGGTTTCCATTTAAGCAGCACTGGGAGATCAATTGGAACAAGTGGCTCACCTGGGAGCAGTCAGATTTGGTGGGTGTGTTTGGAGATAGAGGGGCTGATTGTGTTGCTAATGTACACCCAAGGCAAGAGTGTTTGTGTGAGGATCCCTCAGGGACCACTTCTTCGACAGCAAACCCACCACCAGGAAGCACTGGGGGAGGTAAAAAAACAAAAACAAGATAAAAATAAACTTAATTGCCGTTGAACCAATGATGACTCATATGGATCCTGCAAGGCAAGATAGAACAGCCTCCTGGGAGTTCCTGTTAACAAGAGTATAAAGCCCCGTCTTTCTTCAGCTGTGCAGCTGGTGGTTTCAAACCACTGACCTTGTGGATCGCAGGCCAGCACAGAACCACGATGCCACCAGAGCTCCTCAACTTGGAGCCCAAGAGAGGGATCCTTTATGCTCCCAGAGCTGTTATTGGTAGAGGGGCCAGATTCAGCCCCTAAATTTACACGAAGTCCTGGTTGTTGTAGGAAAATGAAGCATAAAGTGGCTTGTTACCTCCACCTTAGATACCTTTGATCTGTCTGAGTATAAACAACATGAAGCTTATTCTAGGACAGGTTTCAAGAACCTGACATTTAGAACCAATATGAACTATTCTTATACCCCCAAATGGGTCTTTTGTATCCTTAGTAGAGACTTCCACAGAGGACTTACACTTCTGCTCTCTGAGCGCTTCTGTCTCACAAAGGGCAGGCATCCTGCCCCAGTCAGGCTGTTGCCCTCCATAAAAAAAACAAACACTCCCTGCTGCTGAGTTGATGCCAGCTCTCAGCAATCCTGTAGGTCAAGGTACAATGGCCCCTGTGGATTTCTCAGACTAACTTTAGATAGGAGTGAAAGAAGCCTTTCCTTTCTCCCTGAACCCTCCACAAAGGCCATAAAAATGTACAGGTTAGAGTTAAAGATAGCTTGTCCCTCCTTTTAAAGGATGACTGTGAATTCTGTACATTGAACAAACATCATACTCCTCACCTAACAGGGCTATATCACTTGATCTCCAATGAAGGATTGATAGTTTCCATAACATACAGCTCCTGATTCCTACATTATTGCTAAGTTTTTGCAAGGGAAAAGAAACAAACACCCTAGACGACCAGTTCTCAACCTGTGGGTCAGGTCCTCTTTGGGGGTTGAACACCTCTTTTTCAGGGGTCTCCTAAGACATCTGGGATAACAGATATTTACATTATGATTCATAACAGTAGCAAAATTGCAGTTATAGCAAGGAAAATAGTTTTATGTTTGGGGAGTCACCACAACATGAGGAACTGTACTAAAGAGAGTTGGCATGAGGAAAGCTGAGGACCGCTGCCCCAAACACTACTCAGTATAATGGCTTCTAGATCATAGGAATGTTGTCATCTACATATGCAAACATCGTCATCGACAATGCAACTGTCTTTCTTATCCATTGGAAAGTCTAGCGAGGAGGCCTTCACTAACCAGTGACATAAGCGTGTGCTTCCAGAGCAGAACTTTGTATGCTCCCGGTGCATACGATGCGATGCCTGTCTCGTGTTTCAGCAGCCACTCATCGGTCAGCACATTGTCCTGTGACGCTCTGCCCACGGATCACCATGGCAGCGAGTTTCCTGCAGAACTTCTTTTGGTGCTTGTCAAAGTGAGGGACACCACCCCAGATCGCTACACTTTCTCCTGCACGAAGGGCCATGGTACTATAGTTGGTAATTGACAGGGGATATGATCCTCACCCACCCTCACCCCCCTGAAAATGGGGAAGTAAGTGAAATAAGTTTGAGGCCCTAAGAAGAAGAAGAAGATAAAATGAAGTTCTGTGTTGAGAAAAATGTAGAGCGAGTGATCTCTTTAAGGTATTTAAAGCATGATGAAGACTAAGGTACCCCTGACCCAGTTCATGGTGTTTTCGATCACCTACAATGCTTGTGAAAACCGGATGATGTGTGTGATGTGTAGGGGAAACTGGAGAACGGCTGTGGTTGAATGGCATTGAAGAAGAATATTAAAGATCCCACAGAGGATCAGAGAGGAAACAAACCCATGCTGGAGGGACAGTCAGCATTCTCCTGACAGGCAGGGCTGCCAGGCTTCACCTGATATTCCAGAGGTCAGCGGAAAAGGAAGGTTCTTAGCAAGACAGACTGACACACCGGCCGCAACAAGGGGCTTCAAGGCAGAGGATGAGGAGGCTGCCACAGGCCCAGGCAGCGTTTCCTTTGGTCCTGCCTGCAGACAGGTCCCTCCGAGCCAGGTGGCCAGCCAAGTGTGGAAGGACAGCATCTGTGCACACTGGAATGCCTTGGCTATTGTATTTCCTCTTTCCTCACAAGTAAGGACAATTTACCGTGAATTATCTTCCCAGGTGCCCCTCCCTCCCTCCTTCCCTCCTCCCCCCCTTCTTCCTTCCCTCCTCTCCTTTCTTCTTTCCTTCCCTCCATCCCTCCTTCCTTCCCTCCTTTCCGATGGGTACATAAATGTCTTCAGAGTTGTCACCTTAGGACTTCTGCTCAGTATTTCCAGTGGCATGAAACTGAGTTGGGTTCTGTGTCTCGGGAAACTATCTCTTGTTTTTTTTTCTTTTTTCTTCTATTTTCACCTGAACAAAAGGGACATCTGAGGTCTTCTGTGTGCCTGCCTGGAGGTCCAATTGGTTGTGGGGGGCCTGCGCTGGACAGACCCTTTCAGCCCAAGTCTGAGACACGAGATCATATATGAACGACCTTGATCCCGGAAAGCCTGAGGCAGATGGTGGAAGTTCCTCCTCGAGCTGGTCCTGAGACTGCCTCTTTGAAAGATGAGGCCAGGAACCACGTGCAGGGATGGTGGAAGTTTCACCACATGGACCCGTTCTTAGAATTGCCACCGTACCTATCAGCATCACATCAAGATAGCCGGAGCAAACTTTCAAAACCACACATGCCTGGTCTCAGCTCAGAACTGAATTCTGTCAGCCGCTAGCTGACTATGAGACTGTGAAGTCACAAAACACTGCTCACGATGTAGCTTTTCTCTCTCCTTTCCCTTCCACTGTTCCCATCCCCTCTTCCTCTATCATCTCCCTCCTCTCTTCCCTCTCTCCTCTTTGCGCTTGCCCTTCTCCATCATCTTATCTTTCCTTTTATGCATCTGACTCCCATGCTCATTCTTGCTCAGTATCAACTCCCCCTTCCCATCTGTGACGGGAAACCCTGGAGCCCACGCCCCTGTCGTTGTGCGCATTCACAGACTGGGACCTTAAGAAACCATCTACCACTACCCCATTTACATATGAGGAGACTCAAAGCAAAAGGACGGGAGATCTCACTGAAAGTTCCAGAGTCAGGACCTCGGACCCATTCGGTTCTTCCTCCTTGGGGACTGGGGTCTGAGTGCACGGGGACATTCATTGGTTTAGCTCATACCTTTGACTGTCCTGTTTGCCCACCCACCCACTGGCCTCAAAGTCTCCACTCTTAAAAAGGGTACCACTATACTACACAGAAAGTTCTGGGAATTGGCATGTGGGTATTCGGAAGCCCCTTCTCAAGATGTGGTGTCTCTAACCCTTTCTGGCTGTGCGTTTCCTAATCCTAAATCCTGTGACCACTGCCTGCTCTCTCACTTGCAGAGACAGTTGGCCCTGCCTCTGTGCGGCCGGTCTCCCCTGCCCTCTGCTGGCTTCACCGACACAAGGCAGCTGCGTCTGAAGTCTTGAGCGGGGTGCTTCTTGGTCCTTCATTTCGACCATCTTCGTCAAGGCACCCACTACTCAAGAGAACACCGTGCCTCATGCCGCAACTGCAAAGATAAAACACAGCCATCAAAACCCCCCTTCTTCCACGCTTCTCTTGCTGTAGCAGACTCTGTATGAGGCAGTTAGAGACCATAGAAATGCGATACAAAGACTGAAAACCCAAGTCCTGTTACTTCAGTGCCTCCAGCCCCCACATCGAACCTGTGCTCACACTTCTTTCATATCTGCAACCTCAATCCCTTCACAAGGTCACCCCCAAGCCACTGATGGGGCAGCGGCACAGTGGCATCCCCAAAGAGGCCTCGTGTGTTCCGGGTGCTCCCTCTTGTGGCCGCTCGTATTATTACCGCCAGGTCTCCCTTCTCCCAGGTAACTAACCGGTAATGCTGTGGCCCCAGGTCCCAGGACACGCTGTTGAGCTACTGCTTGGACCACGCTCTTGAAAGCAGCAATCAAGAGAGCAAAGGACACACTGTATTGGGTAAATCTGCTGCATAAGGAAGGCCTCCTTGGAGTGTTACACTCACATGCAATTCCACAAACTTTTCTCAAAACATGTTTATACTTGTTATTTACAAAGAAAAATGTAAGCCTTGAGTTGCCCTATTAAAATATTCTAGGGGCAGAATATTAAGCAATGCAGAAAGCATCAAAGAAAATGGAAGGAATACACAGAGTCACCCCACCAAAAAGAAGCAAGCAATATCCAACCATTTCAAGTGATAACATGAGCGCAAGGACCAGTGTTGCTAAAAGAACAAGTTCAAACTGCCCTGCGGCATGAGTGAAAAGCAGGACACGGGAACTGCCTTCACACTCATTGACACTCTGCACTGAGCTCACAGGGCAGTGGAAGCACTCACTCATCTGTACCAGGACATTTGGAAGAAAGCTGCCTGGCCAACCAACTGGGAAGATCCCGATTTGTACGCCTTAAAAAGAAAAGCGACCTCACAGAATGAGAAAATTATCCAATAGGATTGATATCACATGCAAGTAAAGTTTCATTATGCATCAGGACACTGCCAGGGAACTGCCAGAAATTCAATCCAGATAGAGGCATGGATATGGAACCAAGGATCTCATTGCCAACATGAGACAGATCAGGGAGTGCCCCCAAAATGTTTGCTTTTTAGGGATTATGCAAAGGCACTTGACTATGTGGAGACTGTTCCGAAGAATGGGAATTCCAGAACAGTCCATTGCGCTCATGGGGAGCCTGTATCGATACCAAGGGTAGTCATTCAAAGAGACGCACAATTGCAACTGCAACAACAACAACACACATAGATATTATGGCTTAAAATCAGGAAAGGGTATGCCAGGGTTGTATCCTCCCCCCAAACGTATTCAACCTGTGTGCTGAGCAAGTAATTCAAGAAATTAGACTGTGTGAAGAGGAACACAGCATCCAGACTGGAAAAAGGCTTGTTAACAAGCTACAACATGCACATGACCCAATCTTGCTTGCTGAAAGTGAGGAGGACTTGAAGTATTTGCTGATGAAGATCAATGATTGCAGCCTTCAGTGTGGATTACAACCCAATGTTAACAAAAATCGCTCTTCAGGGCCTGAGCCCCGGTGGTGTAGTGGTTGTGCGTGGGGCGGGACTGCGGCCCACTGGGATGGAGATTGAATTCCAGCAGAGGCTCCACAGGAGCTAAAGGCTGGGCCTCCTACTCCCACCACCAGAGGGCAGTGATGCCCAAAAAACAAAACAAAAAAAATATTTTCACAACAGGATCAATAGGCAGACAACATCTTGATAAATGGGGGGAAAAAAATCAAAGTTGTCATAGATTTGACCTGGCAGCAGCCCAGAGACCAGACAACACACTGCATTCGGTAAATCTGTTGCACAAGGTGTCCTTAAGTGTTGAAAAACATGGATGTCACTTTGAAGGGGGAGTTGGGTGTGTGAGACTGGGTAGACTAGAGAAACAAATTCATTGACACTCATGTGTATGAGAGCATTCCAGCCCAGTCCAGAGCAAGTCCATAAATCTGATATTCACCCAGATGGCTGATACCTGTCTACAAAGTCCTCTTCAGACTGACGAAGCACATGCAAAGGTGCTGAATGCAGACTGACCACATGGCAGGGAATATAAAGCCTTTGCATCCAGTGGCATGGTAAACATCACAGCCCTGGCAGGAAGCCTGGCTTCCCTGGCCTCTGAGGTTTGCTTGCATCAGGTAGGTCCAAGTGGCTTGTCCAGCTCAGGGCACTTGTGTAGTTCCACTTGTCTTGTCAGCTGCAATGCCTCCCAGGGAGTGTGTGTGTGTGTGTGTGTGTGTGTGTGTGTGTGTGAGAGAGAGAGAGAGAGAGAGAGAGAGAGAGAGAGAAAGTGCCTTCCGACTCCACAGAGAAAATACCAGATTTTCCAGAATTCTCAGAAGACTATGCCCACATGGAGGTCTCATTGGTTATATCTTGATTGATAAGCCAGATTGCACCCCTTTACACCCCCTGACCCCCACCATGATAGTTCACTTGCTTCATCTGCATGTGCAAGGTGGATATGGAATAAGGGCGAGTGAAGGAGAATAAATGCATTTTATTGTTGCTGACAAGGCACCGTGATCTGCCCAAGAGTAAAGAAGTAGTCTTAGAAGTACAAGCAGAATACCCTTGAAAGTGAGCTTGTCAAGACATCATCTCCCCTCCTTAGACGAACGATGTTTGCAGAGAGAGCAGTCCCTGGAAAAGGACATCGCGTTGGGTAGAGGGACCGAGAGAAAGAGGAAGCGCTCTGACCAGGAGGATTGACTCAGAGGCTGCCACCGTGGGCTCCCATAGGGCAACACCTGTAAGGACAGCAGAGACAGGGCCAGTGCTCCTCTCTGTGGCACTCAGGGCCCCTGAGGGTCAGAGCAGGCTTCGTGGCACCTAACACACACATTTGCAAGAACAGCTGACTTGCCCTCGTGTTTTCTGTGGCTGTGTTGTTGGATGCCCTTGACGCCATTCCGGCCACGCACGACAGCCGGAAACCGTGCCAGGTCCTGCACCCTCCTTGCTCCTGGATCTGCTCAGCTTGTATGAACGTGTGACGGACCACCAGAGCACAAAGCTACAGACTACAGAACGTGGCCGCCTGGGGGCACTGCGGACCTCTAGAGTGCCACGCCTTGACCAGGGCATTTCTAGACTACTGCTCTCCCCTCACGGGGTTCAGGCAGGGCTGTCTGCTTCCTGGGGCTTCTCCGCACTCAGAAATAGCCTGCTCCTTCGCCCTGCCTCGTGGGAGGGGAGGCCCGGGGCAGAAGCGGCTCGGTGTGCAGCTGCTGCAGCCCGCGAGCCTCACTGACCCGAGGACATGAGATCACGTTCACCCTTTCACCGCTCAGGTTTCAAACGCCAGAACTTGTGAATGTGGCATTTGAAGAAATGGTCTTTGCAGATGTTATTAAGGATTTCTCAAAGAGATCCTTTTAGATCCGCAGTTCTTAACCTTCCTTAGGCCTCTACCCTTTAATAGCTTCTCTCATGCTGTGGTGATCCCCAATCATAAATCTTTTTTGTGGCTACTTCATAACTGTAATTTCACTGTTATGAATCTGGTGACCCCTGTGAAAGAGTCATTTGAATCCCCCACAGGGGTCGCGACCCACAGGTTGAGAACCACTGGGTGTTTTTTTATTTATTTGTTTGTTTTGTTTAGATCATTATATTGGGGGCTCATACAACTCTTATCACAATACATACATATATAAATATACATATATATATATTGTGTCCAGCACATTTGTACATTTGTTGCCATCATCATTCTCAAAATTCTTTCTACTTGAGTAACTTGATAACAGTTCCTCATTTTTCCCCTCCCTCTCTACCCCCTCTATCACAGACCCTTGATAATTTATAAATTATCATTATTTTGTCATGTCTTACTCTGTCTGATATCTCCCTTCACCCACTTTCCTGTTGTCCATTCCCCAGGGAGGGGGTGATATGTAGATCCTTGTGATCAGTTTCCCCTTTCTACCCAACCTCCCCCTTACCTTCCTGATACTGCTACTATCATTGTCAGTCCTGAGGGTTTATCTGTCCTGGTTGTTTATCCCTGTGTTTCTAGTTCTTATCTGTACCAGTGTGCATCTTCTGGTCTAGCTGAGTTTGTAAGGCAGAATTGGGGTCATGTTTGAGGGGCAGAGGGGGATACATTAAAGAACTAGAGAAAATTTATAAGTTTTATCATTGCTATACGGCACCCTGACTGGCTTGTCTACTCCCTGAGACCTTTCTGTAAAGCGTTGTCCAGTTGCCTACAGATGGGTTTGGGGTTACCACTCCGCATTCCTCCTCATTCACAATGATAATGATTTTTTGTTCTTAATGCCTGATCCCATCAACACCTCATGATCACACAGGCTGGTGCGCTTCTTCCATGTGGGCTTTGTTGCTTCTCTGCTAGATGGCCACTTGTTCATTGTGGCAGTCACCAATCGGTGTCAATTGCAGCACTGAGAATGTAAGGGTGGAGTCTAGCCTGTTAATCTGGAGATACTCAATGAGTCCTCTGTGTGGGCTTGGCTTTCTCCTGAGAATTCCAGGAAGTCTCATGGTATTTCCCAATTGGAGGAGATAGATTTGATTCAGTTTCTTGGAGACATTCAACCGACAAGACAATACAGCAGCATGATATAGACTCTGAGTCCTGGAGACTGGAGGAGCTGGAGGAGAAGCCACAAGTGCTTACCCTGATGGGACCAAACCTCTGGGGTCGGGGAAGCCACTTGGAGACTCCTTCCAGCCCTCAGATGGTTGGGAGGCCACTGGGAGACCCTTACCAATGCTAAGATGTTTCTACCACCACTGGTGCTGATGCACCCTGAGCCCTGGAAACGAGGAGCCATGGGGAGACCCCTGTCAACACTGGGATGCTTCTACTGCTTCTACTGCCGCTGGACACACAAGACTCTGCAGCCACTGGCCTGTGGTTGTCCAGGTATCATTGCATGTGCTTTGTGAATCAGAAGGAGACTTTATAGACTGGTATCGGACATATAGGCTAATATCAAACTTATGACCTTGAACTGGACTGGGTTGGGGTGCTTTCTCAATGTTCCATTCCTCTTGTACCTTTTCCTTATATTCATATGCATGTTTATGAATTTGTTTCTGTAGTCTACCCAGACTAACACATTCATCTTCAAGTATTTAAGACCCCAGGTGCTTTATCTTTTGAGAGCTGGAAACCAGCAGTTTTCTTCACCACATTTGCTTATGCACTCACTTTGTCTTCAGTGATCGTGTTGGGAAGGTGAGCATCATGGAATGCCAGGTTAATAGAGCAAAGTGTTCTTGTATTGAGGAAGTACTTGAGTAGAGGCCCAATGACCATATACTACCTTATTCTTAAATCTACAAATATAGACACACAGATCCATTTCTCCATTGTCATTTATAAATATACTTACATATGTAATGCCTTTATTTAGGCCTTGATAAATACTCTTTGCCTCCTAGTTCTTTCTTCTGTTTCCTTTGACTTCCCTCTTGTGCCACTATCATGCTCAGCCTTCATTTGAGTTTCAGTAATTCCTCTCAGTTACATTGCCCTTGATCAAGCCCCACCAGGCCTCCTATGCCCTCCTTGCCATTGATTTTGGATCACTTGTGTTCCATTGTCCCTGGGTTTAACACCCACTTCATTTCCTTCTCCTCCCCCTCTCCCTTGTCCCCCCAGAATATCTGTTGTTTTTCTTTCCAGATTGCTTACCCCATCTATCTTATCTAGCTAGACCTGCAGAGATAATAATATGAACAAAAAGCAAACAAAGCAAAACAAAGAAATAAAAGAAAACAGGACAACAACAAAAAACCAATGACAAGAGGAAAAGCCTGTAAATAGTTCAAGGTCTGTTTGTTGACCTTTAGAAGTGTCTTCCTGTCAAATCTGATGGGGTGCCACACCCTGGCTGCAAAGTTTACTTTTTGGTCCTCCCTTGGGACTTCCTTGCTCTACTTCCCGTGCTGTTCTGTTGCATGCCCGTAGTGTTTTGCCTCGGTGTGGTGTGGTCAGATCAGGTGCAATCCCCATACTGTGTCTCCAGTGTTGTCCCCTGTAGGGCTGTGCATCAATGAGGGGTGTCATGTCTCATAGTGAGGCCTGCCATATGGTCCGCTCTGGGCATTGGCTGCTCTGAGCAGGGAGAGCGTCCTCAAGGCTTGTTGGGCCAGAATGTGTTCCATTCTCTCTTCCTCCCCCTTCATTTGCTCCTGTGTGCTCTGATCAGACGTGTCCCTCTCCCTGACCTGTAGCTTCAGTGCTGTCCTTTAAAGTAAATTGTTCTGGCAGGAGTGGGGTTGTCCACATAGCTGGGATTGGGACTGGCCCCTCAGACCTCTCTATTGGTTCCCTGCTTCATGCCAATGTGTTGTGTTCTTATCTTTGAGCACCATATTGAAGTCTGGTCCCTCTTTTCCAGTGAAGGTTATAGCTAACACCCATCCCTAGGGTGAGTTAATGCCCTGTTCCACTACTACCATATCTATCCCTTCATTTGATCTGGTACCTGCCATACTACGTGGACTTCACCCCAGGAATGGAGAACCGCTGTTTTAGATGATCTGTAGAGACCACAAATCCAATGATAAGTTCTTACACGATGTCATACAAGGTAGATGAAAGAAGATCATTTAAACACCAGATGAGAACCAGAGATTGGAATTAGGCAAACTACAAGTCACCTGAGCTGCCAGCAGCTGGAAAAGGCAAAGCAGGATTTCCTCTATGCCTCGAGAGTTACTGTAACTCTAAAAATACCTGAATTTTAAAGCTCTGTCCTCAAACACGGAGGGAAAATATAGTCCTGCAGTTGTAAGCCACCCACATGGTGCTAATTTGTTATAGCACTCTTTGGATATGAGTACACTAACCAAATCTCTGCCTTCTATAAGCTTCAGGGAGCAGGCAGAGCTGGATTAGGTCACAGTTAGACTTTGTATCCAAGACCATTTCTCTCCTCTGCCTTCCAGCCAGGCTCATCTTGCCAGACACTTTCTTCCCATAGAGCAGAATCTACTAAAGAAACCCGGAATCTCTTCTTGTGATTTGGCCTCTATTGTAACATCTCAATGTACCCTCACCCCTTGAGAGATATACCTCTGTGTTAGTCTGGGTAGACTAGAGGAACAAATTTCATAGATAAGCATATGGATATAAGGAAAAGGTTTATGTACAAAAGGAATGGAACACTGAGAAAGCCACCCAACCCAGTCCAGTTCAAAGTCATAAGTCCAAATTAACCCATATGCCTGATAGCAGTCTCTAATGTCTCCTTCCAACTCACGTTTCGTCATAGGTCAGTGGGTGCAGAATCCCGGGGGCTGGCAGGGTTCTCCCCATGGCTCCTCGCTTCCAGGGCTCAGGGTCCATCAACAGCATCCAGTGGTGTCAGAAGCAACTCATTGCTGGAGGGGTCTCCACGTGGCCTCTCCAGCTTCAGAGGTCTGGCACCATCAGAGTAAAGTCATGTGGCTTCTCTTCTGGCTCCTTCAGCTTCTTGGGTGCTGCCATCTTGTCTTGTCCGTGATTCATCGTCTCTCAGACTAACTCCCAACAACTGGAGAAGATAGTTTCTCATCTTTATGAGGGAAATATCGTGAGATTTCCCAGACTTATGAGGAGAAAGCCATGCCCACACAGAGACCTCATTGGCTACTCAATGGCTATCTTCAGATTAACAGGCTAGACTCCAGCTCTACATCTCAATCATGAAATTCACATAAGCACATGACTGCCACAACCTCCAGTAGCTTAATCCCAATGTGCATGTGCTGGGCCTCTCAATTTCCTTGTGTATTATTTGTGAAAATGAGATCAGATTCAGCGTGACTAAAATAGCGGTTTGAATGTGGCAATAGAAGCTCATGGGGTAGAATGTGTTTATGTGACGACTGACCATAAGAACAAGCTTCCTATGGTCCAGACGTTGAGTGCACAACTGCTATGAATGCTTGCAGCGTAATGGTCAGTTCAAGGACCATCCCTTGTGTGTGGGCAACAGCTGGGATCATTTGCTTCCATGAAGTTTATGGGCAAGGGAACCTTAGGGAGCAGCCCTGCCGTGCCCTGCCCCACTGTGCCGCTCTCAGTGGAAATCTATGGTGGAAATCAACTTATGGTGACCTTACCTTACATGTGCCTGTGGCAGTCATAATCTCGTGTCAATTTGAGAAGAAAGAGTGTAGGGGTGAAGTCTAGCCTATCAATCTGGAGATAGCCCATGAGACCTCTGCATGGGCATGGCCTTCTCCTGAGAACTCTGGGAAATGTGGTAATTCCTTCTTGGCAGTGGAGATACTCTCTTTCTCAGTTCGCTTCCCTGGAGACTTTCTTCTACTCATTTCCTTGGAGATGCTCTATTGACAAGACACAAGGCTGACATCCTGTGAGACATCTCGGAGAAGTCACATGGACTTCCCTTGATGGAACAAGACCTCTGAAGCTGGAAAAGTCATGCAGAGAGACACCTGCCAGTGCTCAGATACTTGAAAAGCCACAGAGAGGCCCCTGGCAGCGCTGAGAGGCTTATAACGCCTGGATCCAAAGACTTCCTACCCACTGGCTTGTGATTATCCCACATTTGATATCATTTCATGTGCCTCATGAATCTAAAGAAGACTTTATAGACTGGTATCAGACATATGGGCTACTATTGAATTTATGACTTTGGACTGGACTTGGTTGGGATATTTTCATAATATACAGTTGCTCTTGTATATAAAACTCTTTCTTATACATATGAGTGTTTATGAAGTTGTTTCTCTAGTCTATCCAGATGAACACAGTGCCAGAACAGAATTAATTGTGCTCCACAAGGATTTTTCCCAAAGGCTCAACTGACTAGATTTGAACCCCAAACCTTTCAGTTAGCAATGAGTACATTAAGTTTTTGCACTTGGGACTTCACTTTCAAGACAGGTAAGTTCAAACTTGATTCTGGATGCACATTGTGCTTCTACTCAGTTTTCAGCTTGTATATATTGCCATCTGTTTCACTTGATCAAGAGCAAGCACGGCTGTCTCCCTGTGGCTCTAGCTCTGTATTCCCAGGACATAAAAATGTACTGGGGCTGAGTCCCGGTGAGGTAAGTTGTTGAGTGCGGAACTGCAGCCCACAGGTTTGGCAGTTCAAATCCAACGGCAGCTGGGTAGCATCCAGGACCACCAGAGGCAGTGATGCCCACCAAAAAAAAAAATGTTCTGGTAAATTGATGAACCAGTGTCCTGCCTAGAGGATAGGAAAAACACCCTTATCTAAGCAACATTTGACAGCAAGGGCCATGGGAAACAGATGGCAGCCTCAGGTTCCCAACAAAATGGCAAGTTCAGGGTGTGCTTAGACCCAAGGGGTTGCAGGATGCTGTCTTCTCAGGAGAGAGCCTGACAATTCAATTCTAGGCCCATCTATGGCCATGTGGGTACTCCACATCCTCACGCCCATTTTCTTGCTCTACAGAAGAGGCTAGGCCAGGTTCTGAGCAATGGGAAATAAGTTATGCAGAAGTCACTTGTGATAAAACCAAAACCAAAATCAAACCCACTACCATAAAGTTGATTCTGGCTCATAATGATCCTATATCAGGTTTCTGAGGCTGTAAATGTCAGTGGGAGCCAACAGCGTCATCTGTCACCCTCAGAGTGATTGGTGGAGGTGAACCACCCACCTTGGAGTTAGCAGACCAATGTCTAACCTATATAGGAGAGACTTGTGAAAATTTCATAAAGGAACAGTATTTGGGTAATCTATTGTTAAATAAATCATCCAAGAATTCAGAGGCATAAAGCAACAGTAGCTCTTTTATTATCTCTCAAGGATTTATCATTTCCTCAAATTTGTCACCTGTCATTTTGTCATACCATATATCTCACTGGCTAGAACTTAGCCACATAGGCACATCTAGTTGCAAGTAAGTAACCTATTCTGGGGAGACATGCCAATTAAATGCAAGTATTTTTTTGAAAGGAACGACAGATAATAGGAAACAATTAGTGTTCTGCTGAGGGAGCTCTGGTTTTGTAGTGGTTATGAGCTGGACAGTTTGGGGAATCCAGGGGGAGAGTTCTACCCTGTTCTATAAGGTAGGCAGGAGTCAAAATGGACTCAATAGCAGTTTGGTCCATGGGGTTTGGGTTGGGGTTTGCGTGGTCTGCCATAACTAGGAAAAGATTACTCGTTACAGTTCCAGAGAGCTCGAGAGCAAAGGGCCAGCCTTTAAAATTATGGTCCACTTACTCGGTCTAAATACTTCAGATTTGGCTATCAATTTCTAACCAGCTTGTCTGGAGAATATTTAAATGTATTTGTGGGAGTAGATAAAAAGACAAATTATGGATAACCACAGTGCTTACACTACCGTTTAAACATTTCAAATGTCCCAAACGCTCATTGGCATAAACAAGGCAATATAAAGTAGGGAAAGATCTTTATTTCTTGGAAACCAGTTGCTTAGTAGTTACATTTCTGAGACAGTGATAAATGTATGTTTCATATAATGCTGGTTGGGTTTGAATGAAGTGTGTATTTCTTGTTAATTTTATGTAACATAATATTGAGTTTTTAGATTTCTTCTTAATATTATGGAAGATAATGTTTATGGGTAATATAGTTCTTATAAGATAACCCATGGACTATAAGTTATTTAATCCACTTATAAGACAATGGTTTATTCTAATAAAACTGGAAATTCACAGTGGTGGACAAGAATGTACCTGTGGCATTCCATGTGTAGAAAAGACCACTTCTCCTGATTTTAAGAGAGGATGAAACTGAGGGAAGGTGGAATGAGAGTTGAAGGGGACATCTTCATTCTACCTCAAGAACTGAACCGGGCCCCCACAGAGAGAATGACCTATTTCCAATATAAGTGGAATTTATGAAAAAGCTTGCTTCCTTTTTGTTGAGTCTGGATCCTGCATCGGTCTAATCATCTAACCTGTAGTTCTTTGGACTTACTTAAGCCACGAGCTTGTTGTATTATTTGCTGGAGCTGAGCCTGTTGTCTTAATCTACCTGCCAACCTTGGTCAAAAACCTGCTCTGCTGCCTGCCTATCGTGGGTTCTTTAGTCCCCAAAGCTATGTGAATCAAGAGAAGTTACTAGTCTGACATCTAACTATAGACTATTTGACGCTAGTCCATCCCTATAACTGTATGGGCCATTTCCTTGACATGACTCTTCTCTGTACATATATACACACATAAGCTTTGCTTCTCAAGCGAAGGAAGCTGAAGACAGGACATGATAGTGAGTCGAGATATCTTTAGCAAATTACAGCAATAGAAAAATCATTCTCAAAAGGCATACCACCAGCCTTCCTTAAAACATGGCTCTCAGAAGTATTTCCATGGAAAGAAAGAAAACTTTAAAAATAATTTTAAAAACATTTAAGAGTGAAATAGTGAAAAGAAAGGCACCGCCTGTAAGATGCAGGGCTGGTGTCTAGCTTTTTTGTTAATATTGTAGAACATAGTGTTCATGTGTAGTATCATTCTTGTAAGATCATGTGTGGACTAGCAATTAATCAATTTAGTGCTAAAACAACAGCTTATTCTAACAAAGCTGGAGATTCACAATGGTGAACTTGAATATTCACTGCCATTAAGTCAGTGCCGACTCCTGGTCACCGCTATAGTCTCCCCCGTGAGTTTCCAGACGGACGCTCTTTATGAGGGTAGAAAGCCCTGCCTTTCTCCCACGGAGCAGCTGGTGCCTTCGAACTCCCCATGCTGTGGGTCTCAGTCCAGCACCCTGCCAGCAGAGCTCTCAGGAATGTGAATGGTTAATGTAAATTCCTTAAAATAAGCATAACATGTGAGTATGCATACACTTTCTAACAAGGGAATGATAGAGAAAAGGCATTTGCTGGGCACTTGACTGTTAACAGGCTCTTAGTTCAAAGCCTCCAGTGACTGCTCAGAAGAAGGATGGAGGTGTGCTTCCGAGACACAACCTTGGATACGCAGCTCTAGTCTGTCGTAAAGGTTCATTATAAGCGGCAACTTCCTTGGTGACAAAGCGTTTGGCTTTTAGGGGCATACCTTCTTATCAGAAAAAAATCACTGTAAAATTCATAGAATACAAGCAAACAAACGAACAGCCACCAGAGGGAATCCGTGCGTATACAGTCTTCTCTCTGAGACAGGGTAGAGCTGCTCACCAGGCTCTCCTTAGGCCACAGACAACTGCATCGTCCTTGGAACCTCTGAACTTGAGGCTAGCAAGTCAGTACTTATTTCACACTAATTCAGTAAAATATTTTTATTATTAAAACATTTTCTTGGGGGCTCATACATCGCTTATCACAATCCATACATACATATTTGGTGCCAAGCAACTTCACATGCCTGCTGCCCTCATCCTTCTCAAATTTGCTTTTCCACCTCCCTTGACATCAGCTTTTCATCTTGTCCTTCCCCCCTCTCCCACCAACCCTTGATATTTTATAAATTATTATTCCTTTGTCATATTTTACAATGCCCAATGTCTCCCCTTGCCCACTTCTGTGCTGTCCATCCTTCAGGTAGGAGGCTATGTGTCGACCCCTGTAATTGGCTCCCCCTCTCTACCCCACCCTTCCAGCATCTCCACTCTCACTACTGGTCCTGAGAGATTCATCTATCCTGGTTTCCATGTGTTACCAGTTCCCCTCTGTACCAGTGTACCTCTTCCAGTCTAGCTGGGTTTAAAGGGTAGAATTGGGATCATGATAGTTGTGGGGAGGAAACCTTTAAGAACTAGAGTAAAGTTGTATGTTTCATTGTTACTCCATCGCACTATGATTGGCCCATCTCCTCCCTGCTACTCTTCCATAAAGGGATGTCCAATTGCCCACAAACGGGCCTTGGGTCCTCACCCTGCACTCTCCCTTATTCATAGTGAAGTGATTTTTGTTCCTGGGTGCCTGATAGCTGCTCCCTTCGACCTCTCGTGATCACACAGACTGGTGTGCTTCTTCCATGTAGGCTTTCTGCTTCTGTGCTGATTGGCTGCTTGTTTTCCTTCAAGTCTTTACGATATCAGGTGTTTTATCATTTGGTAATTAGGCACCACCAGTTTACTCCTCCATGTTTGCCTCTGCATCCATTTGTCTTCTGCAATTGTATTGGGAGGATGGGCACACAATATGATTTCTGTTCTTTGATGCCTAATACCTTATTCCTTCCACACCTCATGGTTGTACAAACTGGTGTATTTCTTCCATGGTGGACTTTGTTGATCCTGAGCTAGATGGCCACTTGTTTACCTTCAAACCTTTAAGACCCCAGACACTATATCTTTTGATAGCTGGTCACCATAAGCTTTCTTCACTACTCTTGCTTATGCCTCCACATGCTCTCAGTGATTGTCTCAGGAATGTGAGTACACAGTGGTATGCTTTTTTTCCCTCTTTGGTGCCTGCGACCTGATCCTTTTGGCAACTTATGACCACACTGGCTTGTGTGCTTCTTCCATGTGGGCTTGGCTACTACTTCTCAGTTGGATGGCTATTTGTTTACCTTCTAGCTTTTTCTTCTACCTCCTCTTCTTCTAGCTTTTAAGACCCAGGTGCTTTATCTTGTGAGAGCTGGGCACCATCAGCTTTCTTCACCACATTTGCTTATGCACCCATTTGTCTTCAGAGATTATATTGGACACGGAAGCATCATGGAATACCAGTTTAATAAAACAAAGTGTTCTTGCATTGAGGGAGTACTTGAGTGGAGGCCCAAGGTTCATCTGCTACCTTAGTACTACACCTGTAAATATATGTACCTAGACTTATTTCCTCCTTATCATAAATAATTATATTTACATATGTACATGTCTGCATTTAGACTTTTATAAATTCCCTTTGCCTTTTAGTTCTTTCCTCTATTTCCTTTTACTTTCCTCTTATTCCATTATCATGCTCAGCCTTCCTTTGGGTTTCAGTAGTTCCTTTCAGTTAACATTGCCCATGCTCAAACACACACACCCCCTTCACCGCCGATTCCAGACTACTTGTTGTTCCCCCTGTTCCTGAGCCTGTGCACACCACCCCCTTTCCTTCCCCCACCCCATGTCCCTCAGGAACCGTTGGTTCTGTTGTTCTCTCTTCCCAGCTCTCCATGTAGAAGTGCTCCCTTCTGGATACGGTCCATAAAATAGAATTTTAAATTATGACGAATTCACGAAAAAAAAAATTCTTATATGTAGTGCTTTCCTTCTTAATTTCTAAATAGACTGCAGGAATAGTTCATTTTTATTTCCAGGTTTAGTATCACACCTTTTTTGTTTCCAAATACCTGCAATTTTTTTTATTTTGCCTAACATTTTGGTTTTCATTTTCCATATAATTGATTATAATCAGCCAAAAAATGTGCATAATGTTTGTTTTGTTGTTTAAGTTTATTAAGATATCTGAGTTCCCTGATGGACACCAGAATTATAATATACCACCATCCTTTTGTTAATACCCTTCAGCCAGAGTCCACTGAAAATGCACCGCTAGTTGAGAAAATTTGTTCCTTTGGATTCATGGGAATGGGGAAGAATGCAAATGAGGGCCAGGCAGCAGCCCACAAAGAAGTGGGTGAGAAAGGACATATCAGGAGACCAAATGCTCAAAAAGGACACCCGGCTTCATAAAGGAGAGGGGGTGCTCAAGGATCTGGAATGACACGGAATACCTGAAGCAATGGACTCAAGAACATGCACTGTTGTGAAGATGGCACTAGACACTTCTTTCTGTTCAGCCTCAAGGTCTCACGGGTTGGAGCCGCCCTCTGGCAACTACGACGTGGATCGCACTTAGGCTTACGTTAGCTGATTTAAGGCAAGGTTCACCTAAGTGGGATCTCTGAGGTGTTCTGGATTGGCTGTTGTAAGAAAACAGGAACCATTCTATGGTCGGTACCTTGGTAATTCTTATTTAGATGACAAGAAGAGGAGAGTGAGGCTAACTCTAGAGTTGTATTCTGCAGGATAGGGGGTGGCCTTGCCATGTCTATCTTCAGACACTTTGTGGCTGTTTGACTAGCCCATGATGTGACCTAACATGATGCCATCAACTCTGTGATGTACTCTGCTTTGAGCAGCCAAGCCACCGGGGGTGGGGGGTGGACTGGGGGGTATTAGGGTAGAGTGCAACCAACCCCTTACTCAGGTCACAGCTCTGATGGCCTTTCCTTGGGAGTGTGGCACACTTCCTGTGTTTATGAGTACATGTTGTGAAGCACTTCTTCACTTCTTGCTGGTCTAGATCCGGCATCGGCCTGATCAGCCTCTGTGCGTAGGACTTGAGACAACAAATCGCCATATCACTGTTTCCTGAGCATGGAGCCATCACAATCTGCCCTCTGCCCTGCGACCTTGAATTCATCCATCTCTATATCCACCACGTTTGTTCTTCCTGCTTCCTGGTTCATCATCCTCAGTAGCTACAAGACTCGGAAAAGCCTCCAGCACAACATCTGCCCCACACCCTTCAACCAGACTGGACATTGTGAATGATTTCCTTGACAGAAATTTCTTTTGAGATACAGATATATATCACCGGTTTTGCTTCTCTAGAGAAGCCAGCTGACCACAAACACTATGTTTTCACTTGTCTCCAGACATGGGTACAGAGTGCTCTCATTCTTGCCTCATTTGGCTTTCATCACTGAGTGGCCTTGGCTGTTGTTGGCACTCTATGGTGAACACCATGGCCTTGACATTCGTGCCAGGCAGTGCCCTGAGTATCAGGAGCTGCCTTTCTTTCTCCTTTTTATTGATGTGTACACTTTGGTGAGTGAGTACACACCCATGTATCTAGTTATCTATCTTTAAATTCTGTATATTTTATTAGTAGCATTTTATCTTGCTTAACGGTTATGGATATGTATCTATTTAAATATTCAAGGGTATACAGGTAGTCTCCCACTTACAAAATATTTTTCAGATTCACTGAATTTTACTTATAACTATCCCTCCCTATAGATGAACTACAGACAATGTTGCAGCTATCACTGGATGATGTTATCATTCTCAAATGTTCACTTGCAGGTGTTGAATTTGATGATTTGTTTTTCCAAACACTGCCATCAAAATATAGTTTGCTGACCTAAATCAAAAGCTTCCATTGCTTGAAAGCAACTTTGCTAAAGTTGATAGGAAGCTTTGGTGAGCAATGGAATGTCACCATGAAATATATAAAGAAAAGAAGAAAAGAAGCATATAAACAATTTTCATGAATGTTCACCCTGTTCACAAGTGTGGCAGTCATGTGCTTATGTTAATTTTATGATTGAAATGTAGGGGTAGAGTCTAGCCTGTTAATCTGGAGATAGCCATTGAATAGCCAATGAGGCCTCTGTGTGGGCATGACTTTCTCCTGATACATGTGGGAAATCTTGCAATATTTCCTTCATGAAGATGAGAAGCTATCTTACCCAGTGGTTGGGAGTTAATCTCAGAGACAATGAATCACAGACAAGACAAGATGGCAGCATCCGAGAAGCTGGAGGAGCCGGTGGAGAGACCACACGGCTTTGCCCTGATGGAGCCAGACTTCTGAAGCTGGGGCGGCCACATAGAGATGTCTGCCAGCAATGAGCTACTTCTGCCACCACGGGATGCTGTTGATGGACCCTGAGCCCTGGAAACGAGGAGCCATGGGGAGACCCCTGTTGGTGCAGGGACTCTGCACCCACTGACCTGTGACTTCGTGAGTTGGAATGACACTTTATAGAATGATTTAGGGCATATGGGTTAATATTGGACTTATGAGTGAACTAGACTGGGCTCAATGTCCTGTTCTGCTTCTATATAAACCATTCCCTTATATCCATATGCGAGTTTATAAAATTTGTTCCTCTAGTCTACCCGGACTAATACATTAACCGGACTGGGGAAATCACCACAAGATGAGTTTGAGGACCTACCAGACCCACAGTGAGGCACACCTGAGCTAAAACTCCATTAATAACTTGACCGCCATAAGCCCCCACTCTGACTCGCAGGCCTTCAAAACACTTTGGGTCCCCTGGAATTAGTGTCAGTTCAGAGCCAGTAATCCCCGAAAAGTTTGATTATTTCCTTTTCCCCTCAATGAACAATCACTCTTGTGAAAGGCCGCAGGTCCTTTTGGGGAAGGCTAAAAGAAAGACTAACAGCATAAACCTTGGATGATGTGGCAGGGTCCTTCTTCCAAGGGACCTGGCCTTCCCCTCATTCAAGTGGTTGTGGGTCTGTAGACTGGCTCAGGTCTGGGAATTGGTTGAGTGATCGTGACTGCCTATCCCTCTGTTCACCTGATCCAGCATTCTTGTGTCTGTATAGGTTATGTAAATATTTAGTAGGTTTCCGATGTATTTCACGCCTAGGGACACCAATGACTAAGTAGCAAATGCCATAATTTCACATGAGACAGGCTGTTTTGATTACTACAAAAACCTTGTTGTCTATTATAACAATGTCCACCCTGTCTCTGTTGATTCAGTGCTGACACTTGCCTTCTGTCACCATGGAGTCCAATCAGCCCCATCATGGGCAAATGTCGGAATTCAATTAAGGCAGTTCCCACAGTTAATCCTGGTGCACACAACATAACAATTATAGGAGTCTTCAAAGATGCTGGGGTCCACCTCATAAACTTATTCCTTATGGTTGTAGTGACACCCCCTTTTGGGGTCGATGGGAGTATCCTGATAGATCCATTCCACCATACCAATTTCCTTCAGCCTTTGGATGCCTTTTTCTACAGTGTACCAAGGTAGGTCAGACACCTCAAGTTGGTCTAATCTAGGCCATCTGGCAGCCCATGCCTCAGTGAACCAGCCAAATAAGGAGGTGGATCCTCTCTTAGCCTCTCTCACTTAGACATTGAAAGAAGAGTCTGTGCTTAGGGATCCCATATCCAGAAACTCAGACTGATCTAATATTACATTTCTTGCACCAGTATCCCACACCCTCAATAACTATTCCCAGGGATACTCCCCAGGCTTTTGCTTGTACGTATTTGAAAGCTAGAGCAGTTATTGAGTAATCACCTTGGCCTCACCCTTAGGAACTTTCCTTACCTTAATTTTAGTTACAGGTCTAACTGAAACTATCAATGGTGAGGGTGTTTTCTGGGTGTTCTCAGGACTATCTTGTAAGTCATCTCCCTGAGGCAATGGTAGAAATGCAGCCCCACCTGGTGTTTCACCTTGAGTAGGTTGGTTGATTTGCTCAGGGCTGGGTTGTTTTGTTGATAGTAGACTGCTATCTTCAGCTGGGAGGGGTAGATCTATTGACTGGGCTGGTTCAATTGTTTCTAGTTGTGGCATAATATCCTCCTCTTCTGGATCATCAGCCCATATATTCCCAACCCATGTTTCAGGGTCCCAATTTTTCCTATCAATGCTCTCACTTTGGCTTCGGACACTGCTCTAGATCTGCCATTCAGCTGATGTTGTAATTCAACCGCTCGCATAATGAGACTTTGGACCTATTCTCAGCAATATTGGCTCTTTTACTACAGGCAAGAAGGCTCTCCTTTGTAGCACAGAAAACAGGGATGTTCCTATGGTCTAGAACATCCCATACGTGTAGCTATTACCAACCTGGACAAAATGCCAATGCCAGTGATCATCTTCATTTTGAAAATAAGCATCTGTGCTTTCTGCCAAGTTTTGTGTATGCATTATTAAATTTTTTTTAATTTATATGCAATATCTCCAACACCCAAAGACAAATAAAACCCAGATTTGTAAGTGGCTAATAATAAAATGCAGTAATAATGAAAAGAAAGAAAAAAAAAGAAACAGAGACAGAAATAAGTATTCAACACATGACAGAACCAACGTACAATGAAGACATGAAAACAGAGTCTCAGTTTTAATCATGGACTACCTGCTGCTGATTTTTGTTCTATGAAAGAGAGAGAGAGCAATAAGGGAAAAGTTTCCATACCATAAGAGTTCTCCATTGAACTCAACATATATGAGCAATTGGGATTAGAAATAAATGGTCTATTTCTAAAATTCATTTTTTTGACATTTAGAGCAATGAATGCACAACAGTTTCTGTGTTATCTGACTGAAAGTATTTGGTTTGTGGATCTGCAGCGCAAATTCTAATTGCCCAAATTTGCATTGCAAATTCTAATTGAAGAGACTATTCATTTCTAAACCTGGAGATCAAAACCAAGACTGTTAAAAAAAAAAAAAAAAAGACTGTTCCCAATTACATGAGTGAAAAACAAAAGATGGATGGAATCAGGGAAGGAAAAATATCAAATGTTTTCTTTATGGCAGTATGCAAAGTTTTTAGTACAGAAGATACAGCCATTCAAAGTTTGTAGAGATATAGTGGAATGAAATTTCTTAATATGGCTGTCCTCCCCAAGTTTGTTAGCCCCAAGCGTCTTAGTCTGGTAGACTAAAGAAACAAATTCATAAACACGCATCTGCCTATATGGGAGAGATTTCAATACAGAGAAACTGAACATTGAGAAATCATCCCAACCCAGTCCAGTCTAAGCTCACAGGTTGATATTAGCCCATGTTGATATAGACTGAAATCAGCCTATAAAGTCTTCTTCAGACTGACAAAACACATGGAATGACACTGAATGCAGGATGACCACAAGGCAGATGTATAAAATGCCTTTGGATCCAGTGGTGTTGTAAACATTTCAGCACTAGCAGGAGTCTCCACATGGCTTCTCAAGTCCAGGTATATGGGTACATCAGGGTAGGTCCACGTGGTTTCTCCTCAGGGATGTCTCACAGGGAGCCAGCCTTGTCAGTTGAATCAGGCAGTGAGTGTTGTCAGTAGAAAGTCTCCACAGAAGTGAGAGAGTATCTCCTGTTTCCAAGAAGGAAGTACCAGATTTCCCAGAATTCTCAGAGGGCAAGACCATGCTCATACAGAGTTCTCATTGACTACCTCCAGATTGACACATGCTGGACTCCACCCCTACACTCTTAATCCTCAAACTGACACCAGACTTGATGATTGTCACACCAAATCTCTGTAATTCCTGCCAAATGATTGGATCAGGTGCTGTCCAGTCAGTTCTGATTGGGTGAAACTTTGCAAACAGGGTGTGTGTAAAACTAAGAAAGAGGCTGTTTTTTGTTACCATCCCCTAGCTACAAGGATAAGTGTGTTAGTCTGGGTAGACTAGAGAAACAAATTCATAAACATGCAAATGGATATAAGGGAAAGGTTTATATAGAAGAGGAATGGAATATTGAAAAAGCATGCCAACCTAGTCCAATCCAAGGTCATAAGTGTGATATTAGTCCATATATCCGATACCTATCTATAAAGTTTCCTTCCAACTCATGAAGCATGTGCAATCATACCAGGATAATCACAGGCCAGTGGATATAGAGTCTTGTGTATCCAGTGGTGGTAGAAGCATCCCAGTGCTGGCAGGAGCCTCCCCATGGCTCCTTGTTTCCAGGGCTCAGGGTCCATCAGCAGTATCCATTGGTGGTAGAAGCATCTCAGCGCTGGTAGGGGGTCTCCCTGTAGCCTCCCAAGCATCTCAGCACTGGCAGGAGTCTCCACGTGGCTTCTCTGGCCCTAGAGGTCTGGTTCCACCAGGGTAAATCCATGTGGCTTTTTCTCCGGCTCCTCCAGTCTCCAGGAATCAGGATCTATCAGCATGCTGTCATCTCATCTTGTCAGTAGTTCCTCTCTAAGGAACTGAGACAATGGTCTCTCACCTCCAATTGGGAAATACCATGAGCCTTTCCAGAATTCTCAGGAGAAAGACATGTCCACAGAGAGGCCTCATTGGCTACTTCCAGATTGACAGGATAGACTCCACCCCTACACTCCCAGTGCTGAAACTGACACAGATCAATGACTGTCACAATAAGTGAGCTTTGAAGTAGCTGCAGAGAAAGTCCCAGGACTTGGAAGCACACATCCAGATCTCTGTCTGAGTGGAGGAGGCTACGGAGACAGCTGTATCAGAGATTGTAGCATGGCATAGCATGGCAGCCCCAAGACTGTAAGGTGCCTTCTCCTGAAACCCTGGAATGTGGAAAAGAACAGCAGACAGGCTGGCTTAGGAGCCCCTGGGGGCAAGATCATGGGATCATGTGACTAAGAGACTGAGCACCTGAGAGAGACTTGGTTGTTGTGTAATTTAGAGACAGAGGACCAGAAAGAGAACTGGCTGCTAGTTGAGGAGACCAATGACTGTTTTCTTCGTGCTGGCTGACACTAACTTGTGGTAACCAATTGACTTCCCTAATAAACCCCCTTAGTAGTGAGCATTGTCTTTCAGTTCTGGAAAGCCATCACAATGGATGAGCAAACCCAGCAAAGATGTCAATGGGCTGGGAAAGAACCGTTTGTTGATGTCAGAATCTATAAGGAAGGATGGAACATGGAGGCCTGGCTGACTCTTTCCCCATCATACTAGGAGAACCAGATGAGGTCAGCTATGTCATTCCCTGCAAAGGCTTAAATGATGGACTTGTGATTCAACACTATCTTCTACTTTTGAGTAAAAATTTTAACTACGACAATAAAATGTCTATCATAAGTGAAAATGTCTTTTACCAACACTAAGCAACAAGTTTAATTCTCATTTGAGCAGAGAGAATTTTTGTCATCAAATTTAGTCCTGCTTTCTTTTCTGTCCTGTCCTGCCCTGATTGTCTCATAATCCGCCCCCTCCCGTGTTCTAGGACTTAATTGCCTCCTGCTTCCTGAACAAGAAAGAAGCTGTGTCTCCAAGTCCTTCTCTCTGATGAGTCCGGGACACACTTAGTTCCTTGTCAGGCCTCTCCTGGACCCTCAAACCTACTTTTCTACATTCTTCAATACATACCGCTTTGTGTCTCCTCTTCTGAGGAAATTTCCTAGCATCTCTTCCTACTGGTGGCAGCTCTGTCTTTTCTAGGACAGAGCATGCTACTAGTATACTTCAGACTCCCCAGCCCCTTATGACCCTTCAAGTCAGAGAGTCTATCTAATGATGTGCTCATTCCTGGAACATGGGAGAAACCAGAAACTAAATAGACCAAAGTCCATGTGACTTAATGTAGCCTTGGTGGCCCAATGGTGGCACTAAACCACTGAATGAAAAATTGAGTTAGTGGTTACACATTGAGCTGCTAAGTGCAAAGTGAACAGTTCAAAACCACCAGTTTCTCCTCAGGAAAAGGATAGGGCTTTCTACTCCTATAAAGATTTGCAGTTTTGGAAATTCATAAGGATACTTCTACACTGTCCTACAGGGTCACGGAGTTAGCGCCAGCTTGAAGCCAGTGAGTGAGGTTTGGAGTGACTCTGCAGCTGAAAGACTTGGTAATCTGCCTCTATAAAGAATAAAAAAAAAAACAAATAAAACAAGCACATGCTCTGCCCTCGAGTCAATTCCAACTTATAAAGACCCTTTGGGACAAAAAACTATCCCTGTAAGTTTCCAAGACTGTCACTCTTCCTGGGACTGGAAGGTTTTGTCTTTCTCCTGCAGAACTGTCTGGTGGTTTCAAACTAACCTTGTAGTTATCAGCCCAGTGAGTCACCTTTACGCCCCCAGGGCTCCCACAACCTGAAGAATTCTATTGGGAAATTTCCACTTTGTCACATGGGAGTTACTTTGAGTCAAAATCAACTCAAAGCCCCCTAACCACAATAGAAAAGCTGTCATGTGGATGAATGAAAGAAAATTGAAAACTACAGCTAGGTGCCTATCAGAGGAAACCAGCCTCCAATGCACACATCATGGGTTTGATAGGCGCAGTTGTACAGTGATAATTATTATTTATTATAGTAAAGTTATGGAAAGCATGAGAGAGAAAGAAATAATAATAGTCAGACATTTTACATCATGGTAGCATGCTCACCTCAGTCTGTCAGCTCGTCCACATGGAGAGAGAGTGAATGGGGAAAGGATTAAGTGAGGGAGCAGGGAGAGGGGCCAGAGGGCTGGAGAGAGGCGAGAGAGAGAGTCCTTATAGTGACCAAGCCTTATATAACCTTTGCCATCATGCAAGGTCCCTAATTACAGGTAAAGTCATATGTCACAGGAAAGGGTTGTGCTATATGCATATGTTACAGGAGAGAGAGTGTGGGGGAGAGGGGTGCCATGTGACAAGATCAGACCCCAGACTCCTGGATGTGGCTAAACAGGTTAGACTAGAGATCATTGACAGTAGCTTGTGAATCTTCCCACAGGCTTCAAAAAGAGCGAGCCATCATCATAGCAGTCATGTATTCTGGGGCCAATTTGACTAAGAGTGTAGGAATGATGTCTAGCATGTCATATGGAGATAGCCAATGCGACCTCTGTGTGGGCATGGCTTTCTCTGAGAATTCTGGGAAATCTCATGATATTTCCCCACTGGAGAGAAGAGACCAGAGACTCAGTCTCTTGAAGTTGGTCTACCGACAAGACAAGATGGTGGCATATTGATATATTCTGAATCCTGGAACCTGGAGGGGCTGGAGGAGAAGCACATGGGCTTGCCTCTGGAGAATCAGACCTCTGGGGCTGGGGATACCACAGAGAGACACCTGCCAGTGCTGAGATACTTCTACCACTAATGGAGACTGTTAATGAGCCCTGAGCCTTATATCCATATGCATGTTTGTGAATTTGTTTCTCTAGTCTAGCCGGATTAACACACTCATCCTAACAGCAGGAGAGTTAGCCCTATCTATTGTGAGAGGCATAAAGGTCTCAGATAACTGGGAGCTTCAGGGATATCTAAATACCTTCAGATATTCAGGGAGAATATCTAACTTCTGAATTCCCCACTAGATGCTGGTAAATGGCTAGGCTAATGCTTTGGAGTATATATAATTTAGAAATGTCCTAACTTTGTCCGACAGGTGCTTGTAGAGTATACTCCATGCAGCCAGAGACGCAGATAACAATGGTTGTGTGCTGGTTCACTCCACTCTGTTGCTACACTGATGCTCAGATCTCTGAAGTCCCAGGCAGCATTCCTTTGCATGCCTTCCGGTTCCCTGGGTGCTCTGCAAGCAGCTGCCAACCAGCAATCAGAGCAAGTCATGTCTGCTGATTCAATGGGGAGGAGCAGCTCAAAGATACTCTAGGGGCGTGTAGATCAATGCCTTCTTGAAACACCCACAGTTCGAATGTCATTACAGAATAGACACAGAAACAAATGTATTCAGAGGCCTTTTAGCAAGCTAGCCACAAGGCGGTCCATGAGTACAGGGTTAACCTCAACCCAAGTATTCACAAGGACTCTCTTCCAAATGTCTTGTCAACGAACCGAGCAGACATGCTTCACATTTCTTAGACATCTCTGCTGCCAGGTTGCTCAGCGGCCTCTCACTTTGAGTACTGATCTGCCTTCTGGCTGTCTTCCAGATGTTAGTGGGTGGCTCTGCCCTCTGGCTGATGTGCTGTGATCTTTGCCTGAATCCCAATATGTGTCCCGTAGCTCAATCAGCCTTATCTAATTCTTCCTCTCTTGGCAGCCTGACTCCCTTACCTGATTTGAATGAAACATCTCACCAGCTGTATGAAAGTGGGGAGTCTCAATAAGCCTTGGTTTTCCTTCGGTAATTGGGGATAATTATAATACCTTTCTCAGAGATTGTTATTAAAAGAAAATTAAACTTGATAAAAGTCAGCAGGTCCTTTCCTTGTAGCTTGGAGAGCTAATAGTACAGTGTGATAGGTAGGTTTATTGTGACAACTTGGTCAATAGGAACATGTGGAATTAATAAAGGCACAGTTTGATTGGATGGCAGAGATAAATGGCTCAGCAAGCACCACCTGTCTCTCTCTTGCTCTCTGGTGGTTGGACCAGTGGGAAGCTGCCTTAACAAGTTTTCTGCCTCAACTTGTGAGCTCTACTACCTGTGGGACACCCAGCCCATGGATCGTGTCGCTTGGGTCTGAAGTTTCTTCAAGACCGCTTCGACCCACTGCTGGTGTATACATTGCTTGAGCTTGTAGCTGTTGGATCCTGTCGTCTGACTGACTGTTGATGACCCATCCTGCTGTTTGCTGCCAAACTGCCTGTATTGCTCTATGAAAGACTCAACTGTCTGTTTCCTTGACCTTGGACCAAGCAACCCTCATGAGTTGAAGGACTTCCAGTATATTAACTGTTTCATTTAAATGAGCTGAACTAAACCCGCTGTACTGCTGGAGCTGTTATATTCCTTTGTGCTGTATCTATCTCACACATAGTCAAGGGCTCTACAAGTGAGTGTTTACTGAGTTTTCTCTCAATAAAGTTATGTATTGCTATGATCAGAGGAATATATATATATATATATATATATATATATATTCACTAGTGTCCTCATTTTGTTTCTCTAGAGAACCCTAACACATACAGGAAACAAGCATCAGGTGTCCAGAGGGGGGAAAGGATGGATGTTTGCAGTAAGGAATATTCTATCCATCCTAAAGGTCAGCCATTAAGCAGCTACTTTGGGCCAGGAAGAGCCCCTGGATAGTGTGTGGCTTAAAAGCTCAACTGCTAATCAAAAGATGTCTTGTTTCAAGTTTATCCAGAGATGCCTCCAAAGAAAGACAGGCCTGCCACTCACTTCTGAAAAGTCTGCCATTGTGAAGCCTGTGGAGCACAGTTCCACTCTGACACATGTGGGGTTGTCACAAATTGGAACTTTACAATAGAATCTTTACACCACATCCTGGGGATAGTAAAAGGAAAACCAGCTGACAGGTTTTCTCCCTGGGCAGACACGCTGGGAAGGAGCAATGGCAGGTGATATGAAAGTGTGGTGACAGAGGTAGTCTCCAGGTGAAGACAGCCCAGCGTACCTGGGGCTATGAGAGAAAGCTTCAACGGAGAGCTCAGACGGAGCCTGTAGGAGTCCTTTCTGAGAAGCACAGCAGGAAGGCAGTCCCTGGAGAGTCAGCATCAAGTTTGAGAGCTTGATTCCCAGAGGCAGGCCAAAAGAACGATTGAGAACTCAAGTTCTATGATCCTCAAGACTGTTGTCTTGATGGGGGAAGATGCTCACCGCCTGTCCTTCTTGGTTTCTCAGTTTTAATTGTATCACTGCAATGAGCTAACGGAGTCACCACACACCAGCTCCAGAACTTCTCCAATCCTATTATGGAGATGATAACAGCACCCACCACAAAGGGCAGTTTTCAGAATAGAGACAAGACCCATGAAATGTTCAGCACAGCATGTCACACACAGTCACAGACTCTACAAGTGAGTGTTTCCTGAGTTTTCTCTCAATGAAGTTATATGTTATTATGATCAGAGAAATGTGATATGCCTGGCATTGGTTCCACTAGCCCTAAAGCTGTTCCATCAGCAAGAGGGGGCCTGCACTAGGCTGGATTGACCAGAGAAACAAGTCCAGTGACAGAGCTTTGTCTGAAAAAGGAATCGCATATCAAAAGAACATCCCAGTCCAGTTCAACTCAATTCCATAAGTCCAATACTGGTCCTTAAGTCCCTCTTCAGACTCACACAGTCACAAGCAATGAGGCGAAATCACAGATCACTGCATGCAAAGTCTTGTAGATCCAATGGTGGTGGACACAGCTCCAGGGCTCTGGCCACCATCAGGGTTAGCCAGCAGGAAGGGTGAAGGCTGAGGGTGGGGAGATGCAGAGGAGGTTTCCAGGACCCTCCTTAGGAGAAGGCCACTTCCACAAGAAGTTACCATCAGGCTGTGACCTGATTGGCAGGCAAGATGCCAACCCCATTGTTATTATATCTCCAAGATGATATGCTATTACATAACTACACAGGGCTCTAGAAGGATTTCAGGAAGAAAGGAGATGATCCTATCTGATCATTAGAAGCTCATCTTGGGACAGAGGCAGAGTGTAAGATTAATTGTAAGGGAGAGACTACAGGCACAGATATTGTTAAAGGAGCTACTAAGCCAAGAGACACCAAGTGACTGTGCCTTGGTGGCAGCAGCTGGGGAAAAATGGTGTACTTGGGAAGAACCAAGAGCAGGATGTGATGGTCAATTAGTGGAGGTGGCATAAATGAATAGCAGCCATGAAGGACTAGCAGGTCATCCTGAGTTTTCTGAGAAGTAAGGCAAGCAAGTTCAGAAGGTATGTGTTTCTTTTTGCTGTTGTAACAGAAAATATCACACATGGGTGGTTTTAAACAGCAGAATTTTATTTTCTCACAGGTCAGGAAGTCAGGTAGTCGAATTCAGAGGACTAGTTCCAGAAGAAGGCTTTCTCTCGGTTTGGGGGAAGGTCCTGTCCCTGGCCTTCCTTGATTCCTTGGCATTCTTTGTGTGGTTATCTGTCTTCTCCCCCCTGTCCTGGTTATGCTGTGTGCTTCCAACTAACTCAGACACGATGAAGTGATAGCACACAGTCTATAAGAATATGGCCTTGTTCCTATAAAAAAGAAACCCCATCCAAAGAAAGAGATGGTGTTAGAATTTGGATACCTATTTGGGATGGGGTGGAGGAGCAGGGCACAGAAGTCAGGGTCTCTGTGGGAGCCGGGAGAGATCTCCCTGGAGGATGTATCATGTGTCCCTGAGAGATCAAGGGAGACTCTGACAGAAAAGGTGGCACTGGTTTGGAAAAAGAGGGGTAGGGGGCCAGAGTTTTAGGGGCACAGAAAGCAGGCTCCAGTGGTCTAAGAAGTTACTAAGAAGCAACCTACGCTTTGAGAAAAGTGGCTGGCAGGAATAAAAGCATGCATGGAAGCAGTAAAGGGGAGTGTGGGGCGTGGAGTTCGAGTTACACTTGAAAAGGTATATTGATATAAAGAGACTGATGGAGAAGGAGAATTGACCCAGATCCATCTTCTGGAATGTTTCCCAGACTTACCTCCCCTCACCTATTCTAACCTCCTCATCCTCACTCCAGCCCTCAGCCCTCACCTCAGATGCCCCGGATGTGCTGAGCCAGCTGAAGCACGTTCCTCCCTTTCGACACAGTGTTGGCAGGCCAGCCTGAGCCCCACAAACCACAGCTTCAGGAAGAGCTGCTGCAGGCACCACTTCATCCCTGTCCTGTCCTTTCCTGACCCCTCCTGTCTCCCAGGGTGGACCAAGGCAGGGGCAAGACAGCCCGTGGGGACTCCTTGATTTCCCCGGTCTCGATTTCCAGCTTCCCAGAAGTCACTCAGCCTGCAATTGAGCAATAACCCTCACGGGGCACACACTCGACACAGGCCCAGCTGTGCACCATCTGCACGTGACAGATGTGAACACAGAGACCCACACGCCCACTCGGTCAACACCACTCCAGTGTGATGCTCTTCCGCTACTGCCCTTGCCGCCTAAAGAAGGCGGAGGTAAGAGGCCTCCAACCTGCCCTGCTCAGGGCTCTTGCAGAACCACAGAGAAATCCAGGGATGCCACCAGAAAGGCAAAACCACTGCCGGAGTTGGAGACTCCTGGCCTGCATGTGCAGAGAGGAAGGAAACGGTGTCTGAAGCAATCTCTTCTTGGCATTCCACCCAACCCAACCTCTCATCTTAGAAGCTTCTGTTCTAAGGCCCCCATTTGGAACAGAGGCTTTGAAGATGGAATACAAATGAATGTCAGGGATCCACTGGGATCAGGGATCAACTGGGAGAGCGACTCAGAAAGTTCCGTATTTTATTCCAGACACAAGGTCATTAGGCCCATGAGACAAACTCCCCATCTATGTCACAGCTACTCCTGGGGAAGCAGCCATAGCAAATGCAGCCCCAATTAAGGTGACCTCATGGTGCTCAGGGAGAGGGACCTGGCGTTAAATGGTGCCTGATTGACTGCTCAGGCTTCCCCTGGGTTGTCTTGCTCAGTCCCTTCCCTGAATAGAGACACACAGCCCTTCTGGCAAGTAAAGCATCCACAGCTACAGATGGACCTGTGTTGTCTATTCCCTCCCTGTCTCCAAGAACTAGGGCCCCTATTGAATCCACCATGACATAGCTCCATGCGTGAAGGAGATCTGCCTCGCTGCATCGTGCATAAGTGCTGATGCCAACATGTACAATTTCAACAAGTTCTCCCACTGCTGTGGGGGGCTTTGGCCCTTTTCATGAAAAACCTGAGGTTCTGCCTTGTGGAGATGCTTACAGTCTCTTGTCAGTGTGACATTCTTGACTGTCTGAGACTCAGTGCCTGTGCCGGTGTACCCTGGCCCTAAGCCTCCCAGGCCTGCATTGCAAGCTCCAGGTCAAGAAGATGGCTTCTGACTGCAGGGCTTTTCCTCCCAAACATCTTCCCTGTGTTAGTGTGCCTGGAGCATTTCCTACATACCATCAGATTCCAAGGAAATACACAGAGGAAGTTCCATAATGACTTTGTCCAGGTAAGAAATTCAAGTCCAGTCCCATTCTCTCAAGGTAAAGGAGACATACAGAGGGTCTGTAGCCATCTTGTCTACCTGGGTCTCCCTTTTCCTGCTTCTATAAATCCCACTTGGCATCTCACTTTGGCTCTCAAATGTATCTTAAACTTCCTTTCCCTGGGCAAGCCCTTTGAGACACACTTTTCTGTTTCTTGCTGGCACTTTCTTCAGGACACAACCATGGCAATTGTGGATGCGGGGCTTGGGAAAGGAGCTGTAGTAACGTAATCTCTTTTCAATGATCATGTAACCAGACCTTCTTCCTCAGGGAACATTTGGGCCCCATAGATTCTAATACTCACAGCCAGGAGCACAGAAGAGACATCTTTATTTGTGCTTCTCTATCACCACCCCACCCGTCTCTGCCCTTGTCTCTACATGGCTTCATAGCTTTAGATTCCTGTCCACTTATATTTTTCAGTCCACTTATTCTTAAATGGGAATTTCACACTCTAGACTGGTTTGAAATAATGGGAAGTGTCTAGACCTGCAAGGTGCACAAAGGTAATGAAAGAAGGCCCCATCCTACCCAAGAACCGGGTTTCTCCCCCACGCCTCCCCTACACGGGTCCTTGGGCTTCAAGAAAAAACACGACATCACACCAGGTGGTCTTATGTGTTTGATTGGAAAAGCCTCACCCTTCTGAGTTATCACACCGGAAAGTCTGCACTGTACCAGACTCACGCAGCGTGAAACCAGGCGAGTGGGAGACAAAGTGTTCTCTCACCTCTTATGCAATGGATGGTACGCATAGAGAAGTCTCCAACCCCAGGAAGATGGTCTCACCATGAATCTAGTCCTGATCTTTGCTATTGGCAAACAGAGGGTTTGCTATTGGTAACAGAGGGCTTTTACAGGGCCACCACTTTCTAAGTCTCTCATGTGTACAATTCAACTGACCTAGAGGGTCATAGTACCCGTAGTGGGATTACTTCTATGGGATGGGGTCCTTATCATAACAGGCTTGTGGCTACCTGGGATCTGCCTTTGAGGTAGCCTGTGTGCACAGGTAGTCACTGCTCACATGTGGTTAAGGAATTCTTGAAGCATGCCCTGGAGGAACTGAGCTCCTAATGTTTACGTTCATTTAAATTTAAATAGCCACATTGAGCTCATGCCTACCACCTTGGACGATAGGGCTCTAAAGGATCCCTGCCATCTGGGCATGCGGGCTCTAATACCAAAGCCAAAGCTGAGCAAAATCTAGAGGCGAGGGGAGGGCTATCTCTTTCCAGGGGCTGGCCACCAGAGGAAGCCATCGCTATTCTCTTGGGAGGAGCCCTGGTGGCCCTGGGCTGCTAACCACAGAGGCTGCAGTTGAAAATCACCAGGTGCTTCCATAAAGAATGGGAGGCTTTCTTCTCCTGTAAAGCGTCAAATCCCACAATGCAATGCTACCCTGTGCGATAGGGTCGCCGGATGCTGGAATTGACTTGACGGCGGTGAGTTTGGTTTTTCGGTAATGCACTAAGTAGGCATCTGGCCTCTCCAAAGAGAACCACGACGAGGTGCTCAGAGGAGCTGAAGCTGCCCTTGCGAATGAGAAGTGGGAGAGAACAGGGCTTCCTGGAGCCCTGCTCACTGAGAGCTGAGGGACGCAGGTCGTGTGGTGGACTGAGCCTTGAGCTACCAACCGCCTGGTCAGGGATTCCAGCCCACCAGCGGCGCTGGGAGAAAGACAAGACTTTCTGCTCTCATAAAGATTTAAAAGACGCAAATTCAAAGGGGGGCAGTTCTACTATTGGTTTGGAGGTTGTTAGCAGATAGGGAATTTGGAAATGAAGAGGGGGGCAGGGATGACGGTAAAGATGGGAAACCCATGGGTTTAATGCTTTCACTAAACTAAAGAAATCTAAGCTCCCCCCCGCCCCCCGCCCGCCATTTTCCCATTACTGTAAAATGTAATCGAAGGGACATTAAATACACTCCCTACCCCACCCCTGGTTCTCCAGAGAGGTGACAGTTGCTGAAGACCCCGTCGAGAATCGGGGTCAAAGTTAGGGCCAGGATGTCTTCGCCACCCCAACTTTGTGGGCTAGCCCTTCCCCTCCAAGCCTCCAAGCAGCTCCCCTTAAAAGAAGGCGGCATAGCTGCGGAGGGAGAGCTGCAGGTAGACGAGGAACACGCAGAGCAAGGCCCAGAAGAGACACCAGCGCAGAGAAAAGAAGTTGTGGCCTGAGCCCGCCAGGATGCCCCGCTTGGAGGTGGAGGTGGAGGTGTCGGCCAGGGCCTCCTCCTCGGGTAGCTTCTCGCTGGGCTTCCAGTGCACGATGCCCTCCTGGCAGGCCTCGCAGAACTCGCCGCGGTGCGGCCCGCCGGCCGGGCGGCTGGCCACGTGGATGCGGTACTGGCCGCCGTCCTCGCCGTAGCACTGCTCGCGCAGGCTGGTGATGAGGTTGTCCACCAGGCCCTCGATGTTCTCCTCCAGCATGCTCGACTCGTCCAGCCGCGCCGTGCCGCACTCGTAGCACAGCTGCTTGAAGACGCGCATGCGGACCGAGCCCATCCGCCGCTCCCGGTCCAGGTGCATGTGGAAGAGGATGACCATGTGGGGCGACTGCCAGGTGTGCCAGCACCAGGAGCAGTGGAACCTGCAGGAAGGAGAGAGGAAGGAGGAGAGGGTGGCCGCCCACACGTGCACCCTGCCCTGAGGAAGGCAGCTGGCAATGGCGGGGCGGAAACCGAACCTTGAGCCTGGACGGGAAGGCAGAGTGTTTACGGTCCCTGGTTCTATAGGTCACCTGGGACACTACCCACCTTCCCCCCTCCCGGTGAGCACCCCTGGGACCAGAGTGGGCTCCTCAGGAACCTAAAACTAGAACCATCTGGCACCCTGCCCACCGTACCTCCTCCTTGTTGCCCAAACGGAAAACCAAACTCACTGCCATCTAGGGCGCGTAGAACTGCCTTTTGGGTTTCAGAGACTTTAAATCTTTTCAGGTGCAAGCAGCCTGCACTTTTTCACGTACAGCTGTAGGGAGGTTCGAACCACTGATCTGGTACTTAGCATTGCCCGCTGCATCCTCAGGGCTCCATTTCCAGGGGCCTCAAAACCAAAAACTAAGCTCACTGCCATTGAATCGATGCCAACCCAGAGCTAGCTGTCAACCCAGAGCTGCTCCTCCTGTGAGTTTCCAAGTCCTTCCGGGAATTGAAAGCTGTCTTTTTCCCATGGAGCGCTGGTGGTTTGGAACTGGGAACCTTACAGCTAGCAGCCCAATGCAGGAGTCTCCAAATCTACTGTGCCCCAAGCACTGCGTTTTCTCTCTCAGAAATACATTCCCACTCTGACTTCCTGTGAGTCTGATGACGAAGGTGGCCTTCATATTGTCACTTTGGGGAGACCTGCTCTAGGAAAGAAACATCTCCCCCATGCCAAGCACAGCCCTGGCACACCGCTGACCCTCAGTAAACCACCAAAGATGCCTGCCTGAGAAGTCTCTTGAACTTGACTCCTGCCTATCTTCCCCAAGAACATGCACTTGTCCCTTTACAAGTCAACCCTAGATCCCGAGATCCTTTGCCAGATCTGCAGGGGCCTATCAAGGTGAACCTGCTCCTGCTCCCTCACAGGACTACACAGGAAAGTTTTGTCTAACCTGGGCCCCCAGTGCCCCTGCCTGAGGAAACCCTGAGAGAAGAGGATTACCCTCCCACTCTGCACACCCAGTGAGAGAGCACCATTAAATCCATCACAGTGGTCCCTCCTCTCCCCTGAGTCAACAGTTTCTAAGTCCACATTGCACAGACTTCACAGACAGTGGCATTTTCTTTGGGCTGCTTGTCCTTATCATTGGCCCTTCTGGGCCTGTGTTATGCTCACCCTGAAGGACCTCTATTGAGGAACTCAGTTCAATCCAATAGACGCCATTCAGTATCTACAGTCCAAGTTGTGAGACAGAATGGAAGCTAACCCAGTCTATTGACAACATGAGCCCAAAACAAAACCAAGGACAACTCAAGGCCTCGTTGATTGTTTCTGAGTCCAAGAGAGACTATCCCTCCTAGACACTCATGCTACCTGATGCACCTCAAGACCCACAAAAAGATTGAGGTATTACCCTAATTAGCACCGGGGCCGGGAGCCACAGGAACAGGACCAGCTGAGCCCTCAGGTAGAAGAGCTAGTTGTCTTTTTTGCTCAGCTCCTTGACTCCAGCTAAAGTGACCAGATTTTAACATTGGTAAAGCGGGACACCATTGACAGGGGGATAATATTCCCTTCCCATTCTCCCGCCGTTCCCTAGCTGGTTGTGCTTTCTTTCCAAAAAATCAGGAGTTTTTTAAAATGCTGCCGGATGCAGGAAAAATTGTTTAAAATCTGGACTGTCCTCCCAAAAGTGGGACATCTGGTCACTTTACTCCAGGGTCCCTCGGCCTGAGTTCTCAGCCCTTGACACCTTCCCATCAACCAGCTCAAGTGTGACATTTTTTCTGTCTCTTGTGAATATATTTTTCTTCCCTCAACTCTATCCCCTGCTCATGGATCCAATGTCAGAGCTGGAGGTTCAAGGAGGGAGTCTTAAGAATCATCTGGTAGGTTCTTCACTGTATTGGGTAAAAAAAAAAAAACAAGGCACAAAGTAAGAGGGCTTCCATTTGCATAAATCTAATTAGAAGCAAAGCAAGGTTCCACCACCAACAGCTAACTCCACCTCTGGCCTCCACCCAGATTCACCCTAATACTTATTTGCTGATCTTGGAGCAAGAGGACCAATGTCAGCCCCCCAACCACACAGCCGGCCTTCTTTTCCCAGGAGGACCCTCATCCTAGCCCATAGCCACATCACAGATATACATGTGCGGATCATACAGTGGGGAGCGGCAAGTTCTGTCCACACCTTGCAATTGCTGGTAGTCCCTGCAGAGAGTCTCCTTTGGTCACACCAGGCATCTAGGAAGACAATCTGTGCTGGAACGGCTAGAGCCGAGGAGAAGCCTGCTCAGTCTCCCCAAAGGGGCCTGAGACTGTTGGAATGGGAATTTTGGGGCCCTGGGTCCAAACCGTGACTTAGAAGGAGGAAGAGCCCACGGGCTTCTGATGCACCTGCTTCCTTAACTTCAGAGCCTCTACTGCAGGGTTGAGTGGTTCTCAACCTTCCTAATGTGACAACTCTTTAATACAGTTCCTCATATTGTGGTGGCCCCCAACCATAAAATCATTTTCATTGCTACCTCATCACTGTAATTTGGCTACACCTATGAATTGGGTGACCCCTGTGAAAGGGTTGTTTGACCCCCAAAGTGGTCACAGTCCGGTGCTCTAGAGTATGAGGCCTGGGCAAAGTGTGTAAGTGGCAAAGCACCCCAAACTGTCTTTTCATCACAGGCACAGAGAATAGAGCAGGAAAGTCCAGGCACAGAGAATAGAGCAGGAAAGTCGAGGTGGGAAGGACTTGGCTGATCTAAAGTCCCTCCCCACCCCCATGAGATTGGGGGAATGAGGCACAGAGAGGGGAGAAGCCTTGTCCACAGAGCTAGCTAGTTAAAGGTAACCCAGTTCTCACCCACAGCAGGCAGTTAGTTAACATTTTGGCATTCAAATAAAATAAGATGGAATTGAGCTAACCGGTCCAGCTGTTCACACCCCTCACAGCAGCCAGCTCAAAAGCAAAGGCCTTTTGAAGCCCAGTGAAAGGATTCCCCAGGGAGTTCAGAGGCTCTAAATCCTCTTTAAAAGATTCTAAGCATCGGCTGAGGCCCGGTGGTGTAGTGGTTGTGCGCGGGCCTGCGGCTCACTGGGATGGAAGTTCAAATCGAGCAGCGAGGCTGGGTGTCCTACTCCCACCACCAGAGAGCAGTGATGCCAAAAAAAAAAAAAAAAGATTCTAAGCATCTGGGAGCAGTTAATATCGTATATGCTGCAGAGATATCATATATATAGATAGATATCAAACATATATATGTGTGTGTGTATATATATACACTCTAGATCCTCCTAGGAAAGTAAGATGCCAAGAAGTCTGTGATGCATCTGGAATCAAATCAAGATTTCTGTGAGGGTCCTGGAAGTTCTTCCTCTGTCCTGTCCCCCACCTAAGCTGTTCCAAAGACACCACATATGGCTCTGACTCCCCTTGGAAGGGGCCCCCCTGGACTGTGACTCAGACACTCCCTGTAGGTCCCCTCCTCCCTGTGGCTCTCACCTGCCGGAGGCATGCTGCTCCACGTACTGCTTCCAGCCGGGGGCCAGTTCATGGGGCTTGAGGTTGGGGTCTATGATGAGCTCCCAGCTGTCCGCCGGCTTGGCCACCTCCATCTTCTCATAGAAGACTTTCTTCCACTCACAAGTGGTCAGGCTGGTAGACATGGTCCTGGCCAGCAGGAGCCGGGGCTGGCTAGGCACTGAGTGAGACGACAGGAAGAACCTGGGAGGTGCAAGCCTTGGTCACACTCCCTGGTCTAGAAATCCTCACCAACAGGGCCAGGAGGAAACAGTACCCAGGTCCCTCCTTTGTCACCGTGGAACTTGTTACCATGGCAGCCAAACAGGGTGCCAGGAGCCAGGGCTGGGAAGAAGGGAAGCCCCAAGAGAGAGGACTGGGTCTCTGAGCTGGGCTTCAGAGGCAGCGCTGGCAGTGACTTGGTAGTTCACTTGATTCAGTGAAACAAGGAAGTGGGAAGCCAATCCCAGATCCCACTCAGCTGCGCTTCTCTGAGTCTCCAGGAAGCAAGCCGCACTCTGTGGTCCTGGTTCCACGCACTCTTCTTCCTGGGCATCCTCTTCCCATCCATGCGCTATACCAGGGGGGCACCAAGGAGGAAGGGCCCAGAGAAAAGCATGGCCTGCTGCCCTGCACCCCGAGACTCACAGCTCAGCCTTCCATAACTGCGCTTCCTTGCAATACTCAGTTCTACTCCGTCCTATCAAGTGGCCCTGAGTCAGCACTGCCTCCACGACCTGAGAGTGGAGAGAAGGGGCAAGCAGTTCCATCTCTGGGAGCTGGCAGTTCCATTGGTGAGCTCGAATACAACTTAACATATCGTAAAAGGCACAATCATAACATCTATGATCCCTAGAATAATTAGGATACAGCCCTTTATGTGTTGTCCCCTGTCTCAGCCATGCTTAGGCTGCAGATGAGAAGGGTGTTTATTCTGAGCTGTCGGCTCCAGCTGCCACTGAAGGCAAGATGGTATCCTTAGGTCCCTAAAGCCCAATTTAAATACTTTAGAGACCGAGAAGGGAACTTGACTCTGAATTTGCATAATGCAGGTGAAAACAGTTGCTGAAGGACAGCCACCTTGGGCAGGGAAAAGACTAAATGCTGTGGCTGCTATGACATCTCAGGCCAGCTTCCGAGGGGCCTGAGTGGACCCATTTGCCACAGGGGAGCGTCCTACCTGTCCAAGGAAAGCCTGTGTTGGATGGCATCGGACTCACATGCACCTGTAACCATTGTATGGTTCTGTCCCTTGGACTTTTGGATCCCCAGAGATCTACAGGCGCAACAAGTGAGCTGCATGGAGGGTTAAAAAGCATTGCTGGGAGCCCGAAGGCAGAAGAGTCTTCAGGGACACTTTCCAGATTTGGCCTGAAGATGTTTTCACATGGGGTGGAGTTGGAGGACACCATTTTTGGCTTCTCTCTTGGAATAGGGAAGTGTCCCTCCACTGACTTTGTAATGAAGGCCCCCAGAAATGCTAAAATGTGTATGGTTTACAGCCACTAACTCCAGAAGGGACCCATTAATTATAGAATCTGATTTTACTCCTGCACTCTCAATTTGTTAACCCCCTTCTCTTGACATCAAATGAAAACACTGAAATCCAGGATTGAAACCTTCACTTGATCGGGGCCCCAGGACAGTGCTTTTCATAGCTCACTTCCAGGCCAAGTGAGATGAGGTTATGGATGAAATGATGTCCTGCCCCCTAACCCCTGACCCAAAGATATACACTTATAAATCCTAAAGCCTTATATCTATGAATGTGATCCGATTTAAGAATCAGACTTTCTTTGCTAAGTTAATAAGGTCATGTCAGTATGAAGGGTGTTTTGAGTCAATCACTTCTGAGATATAAAAGTAGCAGAATGAAAAATAAAAAATTAGCAGAATGGCCATGGAGAAGAAAGCACCCATGAAAATGACCAAGAAGCTGGAAGAGACAAGGACCTGCTCCCATAACCAACAGAGGGAAGCCATCCCTTCCCCTAGAGGAACCACCTCAACTGGGAGAATCAGTGGGTCTGTGTAGGCCCCCATGGGTGGTATGTCTATTACAGAAGCATTAACGGGCTGTATAACTAAGGCAGAGGGGCGGCCACAAGTCCGCTGGCATTGGGTGAAGCAGGGAATAGTTGATGGCCTGTTCCAGGTGTGACCCCTTCTGAGAAAGGGCATGTCATTCATTGTTTCTAGAACAAAGGGTGATGAGGAGGAGGGGGAGAGGTGGTGAGAAGCACCAGCATTTTATCTGCTAGCTTTTAACCCAATGATGCAATCCCCTTAGGCCTTGTCTCAGGTTTAATTTAGAAAAGGAGCCTTCTAAAAAAAGACCAAACTAATCCTTCTTTCTGCTGTTTTCTCTCAAGAAAATGCTCGTTGGCAATACAATCAAGAGGAGCACAATCACTGCCCCCATTTTCTGTATATTTACAAACGGTTGCTCCAGAATCCACAAGCCAAACAGTGGCGCATAGGTGTTTATCGCTGATACACTTGTGATACTATTGCTGCTATGGTTTTAATCTAGGTAAGGCTTTTTTTTCAAACAAAGAAATGTGATTAAATCTGTGCACTTGCAGTCTGCAAACAACATTAGCAAAGGTAGGAGAAAAGAACCATGCCCTCACCAACCTGTAAATTGCTTGTTAGCAAATACGCTCATTAAAATATTCTCTGTTTAAATGTGGACTAACAGAAGAAGTCACAGACTTACCTGGCAGGGGAGATACCATGATCACAGAAGAAACCCCAGTGTGGATCCTAAAATGACAAAGTACAGAAGAATTCAAGCGGGAGTTGATCAACATCACCTGGGGACTTTTGAAGACTGGACACACCTCTTTCCCAGAACTTTCGATACAAGGTATTGAGGAGAGTGGGCATTCTCTCCTGGCAATAGTTAGATTTCATGTTGGCTTGCACTTCTGGAAGTATGAACTACAAACTGTCAATCAAGTCACAGCCTGACCACTTCTCCTTGGGGGTGTGACTTTTTTATAAGAAAGACAGAGAGATCTTTCTCCCTCTGTCCCTTCACCTTCCTTCTCACTGGAACTCTGGGTCTGCTGCTCATGTGGGTGGCCCAACTATGAGAGCTATCAGGGTCCTGCCATGCTTCCACTGACCTTGGATCCACGCAGCTCTGCATCCCCGGGGCCATGTTCTTCCCGCTTCCCCCTTCTGCTGCTCTGTGACTCTGCAGATGGCTCCAGTTAGCACCAGACCCACAGATTTCAGTTGGACTAGGCCGAATGCTTCCCTGTTATTAATTTACTTCTTGATATAAAATTATTCTTATACCTTGAAGATGTCACTGGCTTTGTTTTCTCTAGACAACCCAACTTCACACACCGCTCAGCCCCTCCTAATCCTAGGAAGAATCACTGTCCTTGCCAACCCTCACGACAGTTGGGAATATTCTCCCACAGGAATCTTGGAAGGGAAACAAATAAATATGTAAAATTGAGTTAGAGGTCTGTGATTTTATTTCTTCCTAAGAAATAAATCAAGGGACAAATGCCAGCTCTGTGCACCCCACCCCCCATTCAAAGCACTTAGAAGGTGCTACAGGACAAACCCAAGTTCCTGGGGACAATTTTCAAGAGCTCTGAGGAATGCCTGATAGGCATTTACAGTCTAATCTTTGCTCTTTAGGTGGAGAGAACATGAAGGAGGAGTCCCCAAAGTCTGGGGGGGGGGGGCATTTATCTGATCAGAACGGTCCATTTGTTCACAAAGTAAAGAAGGTGAAACAACAGGAAGGGGTGACCTCAGGCTGCTGCTTTATCAGCTGGCTGCAGGCAGCTACTGGTGTTCAAGGGTTCATGTTCTATGCCCATGCTTTCCAGGCACCCCTCCCCTCAAACTCTGAAATCTGTTCTAAAATTACCCTAAAGGAAAAATTGCTTAACAACAGTGATATGGAACCCAAGGGGAGACTATGCTTGGTACCCCATTCCTAGTTGAACACATTAGTTTCCATTTAGCCTTTGGGGACCCAGACCATATGCTATAGGCTAATGGGACTTTAGACCCTGATTTTTTGAGATACCCTTCATCCTTCATAGACCACAGCAGAAGGATTCAATGTGGAAATCCCATTGAGTGAACTGAGCTCTACCTCAAATTCACATGTAATCCTCAGACTTTAGGCCAAAACCACATAAACTAAGAAGAAGCAGAAGGCAGATATGCCAAGAATATAGAACTGGTAGTCCTCCAACTACCATATACTTACTGCTACGGCAATGCCTTTATTACTTAACAAGATGTGTATTGATCTGGTATACCTGATTCTGTCACTGTCCATGAATATTATCAAAAGTTTTGTCTTACTGCCAGCCTCCATTGTTTGTGTAAATAGTGTCCATTTGCTCAAGGATTTAATCCATATAAGTCAATAATCCATGTATTGCAGCCTATAACCAGCCTCAACTTGTATAATCTCTTTTTTCTCAACTATGTTTTAAATTCTCTATCACTGGATAAATTAATGACACTATCAACAAAATGACCTTATACTCCAGGGAGATGATTGATAATATTCTCTAACATAAAACGACAATGATGCCTCCATGGTATACCAAAAGCATATAGAAACCATAGATACATGAATGCATTTGGGGCTCCCACTTAATTTTAGTCCCAATCTAAGAACAATTAGCTATTATCACATGGCCCTGGTTTATCCTCACCCTCATAAAAAGATCAATAAAGACACAGGGCTACAAAAAAATGCATCGAAGAAACTAGATGGCTCCTGACTATCAGAAAGAATAGCATCTGTGTTCTCACAGGCCTGTCTTCAAACAAGCATCAATCTAAACGAGGCCATCAATTCAGTCCACCTGGAAGAAACACACCAGCCTGTGAGACCAAGGGTTATGAATCACATAATCCAAATCTAGAGAGGATGACATCAGAATGTAAATTGTCAACAGCTAGCTTGCAGTAGGATACAGATGACAATGGAAGCCCAAAATCCATTTCCAGAATCTACACATAGATTCAACCTCTAGTGATTTCCTTCTGACCATAGTTCAGGGATGTGACTAGCCTGATTACCAAACCTAGAGGATCATAGAAAGATTATAGGAGATTAAAATGTAACACCTGATTTCAATGGTTAAAATATAACAACTAGTTTGATCCCCTTCTGGGGGTATCCAAAAATTCTAGTAGTTCAAAAAAAAGAAGTGAAGGAAACTCTAAAGTGAAGCCTCCATGGAATCCTCTCTGCCCGTTGTCCAGGGCTGGGACTCGCCTTGCTCTCACATAGAATGCATCGGGAAATGGATTATGGCAGATATCATTTGGTTAAAATCTAATCTCTTATCATTTGATCTCCCTTTTGACCCATTTAAAAGTTGTTCTAGTTTTTAATATTTTCTATTTTATTCCAACTGGATTTTTTCTCTAGTTTTGTTATTGCTAGCTTTTTGACTCTTTGTCTTATGTTTTTGTACGTTTTTTGGTATACATATGGATTCCAGAATGTGTGCATCTATACAGCTATACAGGATTAATGGTTCCTTGGGGGTATAACTGGAGAGGTTAGGGGAAATAATTACAAGCGATACCAAAAAAGGAAGAGAAAATGTCTTAAAACTGATTGGGGTAATAATTATACAACACCTCTTCTTATGATTGGACTACTGAACTGTATGATATTTGGATTATGTTTCAATAAAAGAGTTTATGAACAAAAGACTTGAAAGGCTTCTCTTTTGTTTTTTTCCCAGTGTTTTACACCTGGTGCCTTGGAGTTAACTCAGGCTGCGATGGCTGATTTGAGGAAGTAGCTTTGCTTCTCAGTCCACTTTCGTTGGAGAGTCCTCTGACACCTGTTCAGCTCCAGGCAACGCTTGAGTCTCCACACGGATGGTGGTGGCTGTGCATAAGATGCATTGAAAGGCAACTGAACCCAGATTTCCCAGGCAAGCTTTCCACTAATGAACCCCAACTGCCCCCTAGACAAAATAATAGCTATAGCATAATGAACCAGAGGACCCAGGACAACAGAAGACAAAATCAAGATCCACCTAATGCAGGGAGTTTAACCAGAGACACTCGGGCCAGAAAGCTAGAAGCTGCAGTACAGGGAGCTGGAAGTCAGTCAGTCCAGCCTATTACCCCCAGAGGACTGCAAAGTCTTTCAATAAGTACTTCCAGTATCATAATAAAGGGACTATCACAGAATGAAGAGAAGCAGAGCCTACACACCTTCCACAGGGATCATGTTGTATATTCTATTTCGCTGAGTAGTCATTGGGGGTCTTGAGAGCTTGTGAGAATGCTAAGGTGCAAGTATTTGGTCTTCCTATCCAGAGTGCAAAAGAATAACGAATAGTAGAGAAGCCCAGGAATAATTAACCCAAAGGATTGATAGACCACACGAACCTCAATCTCCATGATGCCAACATGAGGACAATTACCACAGATGACCTCTCTGAAAAGAATTACCATGGAAAATTCCTGGTAGAGTGTGAGAAGAATATGCAACAGCTCCAAACAATTCAACAGACCAGGCCCTTCCCTTTTCTGGTCTGGAACTGAACTTAACCCCATGGCTTACATTCCAGGGAATAATAGAGGGGTCGACAGGGTGAACAATGACACAGTCCCTGGAGCAATCAGCTGCTCTAGTCCAAAGGGCAGTCTTGGCAGGGGATGAAGTGCAGAAAGCAAGGTTGAAAAGAAGGATGGATGGGAAAAGTCAGGACAGGAAGAAAGTGGGAAGGGTATGTTTTACATTGTATGGACTGCAATGTCACAAACAAAATGTCTGTGAATTGTTAAAGGGAAAATCAATTTGCTCTGTCAACATTCCCCAATTTGCTCCGTACATGACAGTGAAAATAGTTAAAGCACAGGCTATCCATAACGGCCATACAAAGAGAGAAAACAATTTAATTATTGGAGATTACATAACCTAAAAGAAGCCAGTGAACAGGGGAATGAGAATCATAATACTGTGAGACAAATAGAAAAACAGTCAGATGTTGGCTACCGCTCGAATGTAACAGGTTCTTCCAATGCAACACTTCATTTGATTGCTTGACTGCTGCATCCATGAGAATTGATTGTGAAAAAGTAAAATGAAAATTTTTAACACTTCCAACTTTTTCATTTTATCGTACTCTTATCCAATGACCCAATTGAGGAGAGTTTGGCTTTTGTTACATTGAATGGAGACCCGTATCAAAGGTGATGGAGCTTTTTGTTGGTGTCGTTTTCTAATTGACGTTTGAACTTTCTCAGGTGCTGTGAACAAAGGACTTGAAAGGCTTCTCTTTTCTTTTTTTTCCCAGTGTTTTACACTTGGTGCCTTGGAGTCAACTCCGGCTTCAATGCCCGATTTGAGGAAGTAGCTTTGCTTCTCAGTCCACTTTCGTTGGAGAGTCCTCTGACACCTGTTCAGCCCCAGGCAACGCTTGAGTCTCCACACGGACGGTGGTGGCTGTGCATAAGATGCATTGAAAGGCAATTGAACCCAGATTTCCCAGGCAAGATTCTCTAGAAAAGTGAAGCCAGTGACTTGCTGTTCTTGTTTTTAGGTGCCATGAAGCCTATGCCAACCCATAGTGACCCCACATCCAACAGAATGAAATGCTGCCAGGCCTTCTCCCATCCTCACAATTGTTTGAAGGTTCATTGTTGCAGCCGCTGTGTCATTTCATTGAGAGCCCTCTGCTTTTGCTCAGCTTCTCCACGTAGCCAAGCATAATGTCCTATTCAAGGACTGGTCTCTCCTCGCCTGTCCAGAGTATGTGAGAGGATGTCTCCGCCTCCTGGCCTCTAAGGTAAAGCGGCCAGATTTTAAGCGAGGCACCATTGACCTGGGGGCTGGGGGTGGGCGGTGTTCTTGATGAAAAATTTGGCTATATGGAGCAACAAAAATTTTCATAGAATGCAAACATAGTATTGTAATATATTTATTTTCATTTTAAAACACTGCGGGACATTGTTAAATTGTTAAAAAAAAAAGTGGGGTGTCTGGTCACTTTACTAAGGAGCAGTCTGGCTGTACTCCTTCCATGATAGATCTGTCTTGTTTTTGGTTTATTTCAATAGTCTTTGCGGGTACCGTAACTCAAATGCACTGATTCTTCTTCCTTCTTCCTGATTTGATATTCTTCACATTATAGTTCAAATGCATCAATTTTCTTTGATCTTTTATTTAGTGTCCAACTTTCACATTTATATGAGGCAACTGAAAATGCCATGGCTCTCTGAAAAGAGAACAATGGGATGTCTATTCTGGGGGATATGAGAGAGGGGGAGGTGGGGGGAAGTAAGTGGGTGTTAAAAAAAAAAACAGGGACAAGGAACAGCAAATGACCAAAACTCAATGGTGAGGAGGGTATAAGAGGCCTGGCAAGGCTGGATCAAGGACAATGTAACCAAGAGGAATTCCTGAAACCCAAATGAAGGCTGAATATGATAGCGGAACCAGAGGAACGTTAAAAGAAATCGAGGAAAGAAAGTAAAAAGTAAAAATTGAAGCAAAGGGCATTTATAGAAATCTAAATACAGGAGTGTACATCTGTAAATATATTTAATATGACGATAAGGAAATATAGCTATGTACATATATTTATAGGTTTAGTATTAAGGAAGCAGATGGATATTGAGCCCCTACTCAACTATGCCCTCAACACAAAAAACACTTTGTTCTAATAATCTGTCACTCTGAGATGCTCACCCTCCCTACACAATCACTGAAGACAACTCAGGTGCATAAGCAAATGTGGTGCAGGAAGCTAATGGTGCCTGCCTATCAAAAGATATATATATAGTGTGGGATCTTAAGGGCTTGAAGACGTACAAGCTGCCATCTAGCTGAGAAACAACAAAATCCTTATGGAAGAAGCATACCAGCCTGTGTGATCATGAGGTATCGATGAGATCAGGTATCAGGCATCAAAGACCCAGAACAAAAAATCATAATGTGAATGAGGTGGGAAGTGCAGAGTGGAGGCCCAAAGTCCATCTGTAAGCAATTGGATATCCCCTTACAGAAGGGTTGTGGGGAGAAGATGGGCCAGTAAGGGTACAGTGTAGCACCAATGAAACATACAGTTTTTCTCTGGCTCTTTAATGCATTCCCCTCTCCCCCCACTATCATGACTCTAATTCTACCTTACAAATCTGGCTGCACATGGGTCCAGATAAGAACTGGAAACATAGGGAATATAGAGCAGATTAACTTCTCAGGCCAATATTGAGAGTAGTCACACCAAGAGGGGAAGGGGAAGGTTGAGGGAAGAAAGGGAAAAAAGGGAAAACGGATCAAAATGACCTCCCTATAAGCCCTTCCCAGTGGGATGGACAACAGACAAAGGGGTGGGGAAGAGACAGTACATAGTGCAAGACATGAAAAATAATAATTTGTACATTTTCAAGGGTTCATGAGGGAGGGAGGGGAAAAAATGAGAAGCTGATACCAAGGACTCAAGGGAAAAGAAAATGCTTTGAAAATGATGATAGCAGCCTACGTACAAACGTACTTGAGACAATCGATGAGTCGTGCAAGTGCCCAATAAAATGACATTTTTTAAGTGATAAAAGAAAGAAAGAAAATACCATGGCTCGGATCAGGTGCATCTTAGTGATCAAAATAAAACTCTTGCTTTTCAACTCTTTAAAGAGATCTGGGGCAGCAGATTTACTCAGTTCGATTTATCATTTGATCTTTTGACTACTGCTTCCAGGAGCATGGAGTGTCGCTCCAAATAAGACAAGTCCTTGACAACTTTCCTATTGTTCCCGTTGTGAAAATCTAAGTCTTTATATTGAGCTGTCATGCATACTGAAGACCACCATCCTTGATCTTCTTCAGCAGGTGCTTCAAGGCCCCCTCACTGTCAGAAAGAAAGGTTGGGTCATCTCTCTATTGCACGTTGTTAATAGGTCTTCCTCCAACCCTAACACTGAGTTTTTCATACAGTTCATCTCTTCAGGGTGTGTGCTGCACGTCCAAATTGAGTAAGTATGGACACACACTCACTGAGCTTTTCTGTAACTCATACAGTAGCCCCTGGCTCTGTTGACATGACAGACTGTGGGTCAGTGCACAGGGTTTTCAAGAGCATAACAGAGTGTTCAGGATTTCTTATTCTTCTCAAGGGTTTCATCCACAGAGCCAAATGCCTTTGGGTAATAAATTAAACACAAGTCAACATCTCTCTGATGATGTTATTGTGAGTTGCCCTTGAGTGTCCCCTGGTCCGTAAATGCCGAATGAAACACTGCGATCCTGCACGTCCTCACTACTGTGCCTGTGCCTGACCCATTGACGCAGACACTGCGTTGATCCATCTCTTCAAGGGCTTTCTGCTTTTTCCCTGTTCTTCCACTTTACCAAGCATGATATCCTTTCTAGAGATTGGTCTCTCTTGACAATATGGCCAAAATATGTAAGATGAGTCTTAGCATTCTTGTCTGTAAGAAGCATTTTGGCCTTATGTCTTCCAACACAGATTAGTTTGTCCTTTTAGCAGCTCGTGGTACTTTCAATATTTTCCAGCACAATTTAAATTCATCCATGCCTCTTTTGTCTTCCTTTTTCAGTGTCCACCTTTCACATGTAAATGATGGAATGGTGAATATCATGGCTTCATTCAGGTGCAACTTAGTCCTCCAAGTAACATTCTGGCAGTGGTTGTGCGCAGGACTTCGGCCCACTGGGTTGGAGGTTCAAGTCCAGCAGCAAGGCTGGGCCTCCTACTCTCACCACCAGAAGGCAGTGATCACCCTCCCCCCCAAAAAGTAACATCCTGGCTTTTCAATAACCTAAAGAAGTCTTGTGCAGAAGATTTACTTCATTTTTTAGCACCTTTACATCTCCTTCAATGAACATTGATTGTGGCTCCAAGTGAGACCAAAACCTTGACAACTTCAACCTTATCTCCACTTATTATGATGTTATCTATTGTTTCTGTTCTAAGGATTTTAGTCTTCCTTACATAGAGCTGTAATTCATACTAAAAGCTAACATCCCTAATCTTCATTAGCTAGTACTTCAAGTACTCTTCACTTTTAGCAAGAAAGGTGTGTCATCTGCATTTACAGGTTGTTAATAAACCTTCCTCCAATTCTGATGCCACATCCTTCTTCATATAATCCAACTTCTATGATGATTTGCTCAACATATTGTTTGAATGAGTATGGTGAGAGGATAAAACCCTGACAGACACCTTTCCTAGTGTTCTGGAATTCCCATCCTTCTCAAGGTTATCCAGTTTATTATGGTCCACACAGTTCAATGCTTTTGCATAGGCAATGAAACATAAACAGACATCTTTATGATCTTCTCATAAAGTGACCAGATTTTATGCGGGACATCATTGACCAGGGGCGGGGAGGGGAGGTTCTCGATTAAAAATTTGGTCTATATGGAGCAACAAAAATGTTCATAGAACGTAAAAGTAGTACTGTGATATATTTATTTAATTTTAAAACGCTGTGGAATACAGAACAAATTGTTAAAAAGGGGGACATCTGGTCACCTTAGATTGAACCAAGAACTGTCTGACATTGGCAATGATATCCCTTGCTCCATGTAGTCTTCTCCATCTGGCTAAACTTCTGGCAGTTCCCTGTCAATGTCTTCCTGCAACTGTTGTCAATCTTCAGCAAATTTTACTTGTGTGTGATATCAGTGATATGATTCTACTGTTTGAGTGTCTGTTTGGTCTCCTTTCAATGGAATACCCATTGAAATTGAAATATTTAAGATAGTCTCAGCTTTTCATCTTGATCCATCAAAATTCAGCAATGGCATCCATCATTCCACAATCTCTTTTGAATCTGACTTGAATTTTTGGCAGTTTCTTGGTCATGTACTCCTGTAAATGTTGAATTATATTGCATATGCTATAAATAATGCTCTTCAATTGCTTCCACATTCTGTGTTGGGTCATCTTTCTTTGAGAGAGGGAAACATAGAGATTTCTTTCACTTGATTGGCCACGTATTTGTCTTCCAAATTTATTGATATAGACTCATAAGTACTTCTGCTACTACATCAGTCTGTTTTAGTATTTCACTTGGTAGCTTAACAATTTCTGGAGACTTGTTTTGACCTCAGAAGGCAGCCCATATATCCTTAGAAGTGTCCCTCCAGGAGAACAAACTTGACCACTATGCCATTATCAAGTTCGCCCTGATGGACATCCAAAATAAGCTTTGAAGGAACTCCATGACATTGATATAGCCAGAATCAACACCTTGGTCAAGCTTCTGGGAGAGAAGAAGGCATATTTTTACCTTGCTCCTGACAATGATGCTTTAGGTATCGCCAACAAAATCTGGCTGAAATAAACCAAATCCAGTTGGCTAATTCTAAATGTGGACATTTTCTATTTTTTAAAAATGATTGATATCACAAATTTTAATCATGTGATCTTCCACATTATTTCTATCACTATGGCCATATTTTTGGAATCTGGATCCTTATTTTGCTTTCAACTTTCACAGGGTACTTACTAAAAATTATCAATGCATGTTAAGTGCATGTTTAATCAATTTACAACTGAACAAATTGATAAAGCTCAATTTCTTTATCACTAAGTTTTATGGTTGCTGCATTAATTTGAATAATAGCTTTAACTGGACTCCCTTGTAGATATATAGATGTTATCCTATCACAGGGAGCATTAAACTTCAAAATACATCTTGAAATGTTCTTTTTGATGATGAACATGGTGCCATAACTTTTGAATTTGTTATTCTCAGCACAATAAGCCGTATGATTGTGCAACTCAAAATAGCTATCACAATAATTTCTCTACTTAAATTATTTTTCATTGCAATATGTGTATAAAGTAAAAAAAATCTTGAAAGCAAAATGATAAATTAAATTCTTAAATTTCTATAAGTGAAATAAATTGATGGGAACTGATTCCATCTAGATACGTATATCTTATATAGATATCAATCTGTATATGCATATTGAGAGTAAGAGAGAAATTTCAAAGAAATGACACATGAAATTCTTGAAGCTGGTAATTCCCAAATCCTTGTGTCATGTAGGAGGATTCTCTTGATTCATGTAGTTGCAGGGATACTAATCCAAAATCTGTAGATTAGACATTGAAGGCTTCTAACAATTCAAGAACCAGAGATCTGGTGAGATAAATGCAAAATCAAGAATAAACGAGCTTTCCACTTCTCGTGGTTGCATAAATGATGTCCAGTTGTTTGAGTTTGTGGTCTATACAAATCAACAATCCGTGTAATGTAGTCTAGAAAGCTGTTCTACATATGCTGTCCTCTTTTTTTAATTAAATATGCACAATTTTATTTACTGGGGAGATTAGGACAAAAACATTAAACCAAATGCATGACAAAGCACCAGAGGCCATAGCTCCCCAATATACACATCACCAATCTTTCCTCCTACAACATCAGTTAAAATTAAAATAAACAGAGGAGAGAGTTTGAAAAAAGGGTCCTCCTTTTTATTTTATCTTATTTGGGGTGGGGTGGGGTGGGGAGAGTTTCACTGCCCTCTGGTGGTCGTGGGAGCTACCTAGCCTTGCTCCTGGAGAGCCGCTGCTGGATTTGAACTGCCAAGCCAAGGGGCCGCAGTCCCGCACTCAACCACTACGCCACTGGGGCTCAGCCCAGTCCTTCTGATAAACAGTACTGTAAATTCTATACCACGGCCTCAATTAATAATGCTATCGATAGAATTAACATATGCCAATAAAGTATTCCACAATAAAATAATAACGGTGTCTCTAAAATTGACCAGGGACATATATACACTTTAGATATATAAATGGATTTTATTTTTGAGTTCACACTTAACCATAGTCCAAATCTGAGAACAATTAGTTCTAATGACTCACCCCTACTTCATTCTTGCTCCATGAAGAGTTCACCAAAGATATGAGTGCTAGAGCAAAGTGTGGTGAAGAAACCAGACGGTGCCTGGCTCGCAGGAAGAATAGTGTGTGTTGTCTTAAAGGCTTTTCTCAAAAGAAGCAGCCATCTAAGTGACACATTAACTAAGCCCACATCCAAGAGGCACACCAGCCCACGTGATCCAAGGATTGTAAATAATAGAATCCAAGAACAGAGGAGAGAAATATGTTAGACTTAAATTCTGAGCACCAGCAGATCCCCTTGGAAACCATCATATTGATTGGACCTTTTCAGAAAACACCCTAATAAGACTAAGAGAAGTGTTTTACTGAGTAACCTTTTTTGCAATCATTCACTTATGACAGAGATGTGTTCAAACAATTGGTTTGGAATTAACCAAGGCATGTATGAACTGGTATTCTAGTAACAATGTTTTTTACTTATCCTCATACTACCCAAAATTTTCCAAGTATAGGGAATCTAATAGAAGATTCTGCTTAAAACTGAGACCTTGAAAGGATACACTCATCGCACAAGGATTCACAAAGGATCAACCTGCAACTCAGAAGAGGGGAAACTCAAATGTGTCTTGCTTCCACAATAGTGCTTGATAAGAGGGTTGAAAAGGTCTCCTGTGAGAATTCATTATGAAAAGTCTGTTCTAGAGCTATATTTTGACTCTAATTCATAGGCAGTTAAAAACCCTCAAGGTCCGTATTTAATTTAAAATGACCAAAGGTCAGTGGTAATCTAATTAGCTTGCAGAAACAAATGTACACTTATCAGAGGAAGAGGAGCCACAGTTGTAAAGCAATAATTAGTAATTATTATAGTAAAGTTATAGAGAGCATGATAAAAAGATAAATAGTGGAGTCAGACACATATCATGGTAGCGTGATCACCTCAGCCCCTCTTGGTGGTCCACATAGAGTGAGAAAGAGTGGGGGCAAGGGAACATGGGGAAAGGAAGAGGGAGAGGAGTTGGGGGAGGAAAGGCAGCTGAGAGAGAGTTTCTTTTTTGTTTTGGGGGGGCATCACTACCCTCTGGTGGTTGTGGGAGCTACCCAGCACTGCTCCTGAGAGCAGCCTCTGGATTTGAACTGCCAAGCACTCAACCACTTTCATCATTGGAGCTCAGCTCCTGAGAGAGTTTCTTTATTCATCCCAAGCCTTATATACTCTTTGGAGTCATGCAAGGTCCCTGACTATAGGTATGACACATGTCACAGAAAGGGGCTATCCTAATGGCTATTCAGTAATGGGGGGGGAGGGCGATCTAGGGGTGCATATGTGACAGGAAAGAGGGGGATGTGAGAAGCTCAGACCTCAGATTCTTGATGTGGCTAAACAGGTTAGGCTAGCAGGACTCATTAACAGCAGCAATGTGTGAAACCTACCCATGGGCTTCAAAGGAAGCGACCCATCACCCTAACAGTAGGGAGTCACCCCTGTCTTTTGTGTGATGGGCACATGCCTCTGATATCTGGAGCCTTCAGAAAGAGTAGGTCTAAGCTTCTGACCTTCCACTAGATGCTGGCAAATGGCTACTAATATTTGCTTAATATTTTGGAGTATACATAGTTGTGGGAAAGTCTTCTTTATCCCACACACACTTCACTAAAGAAAAGCAAAAGACATCTTGAACCAGTCTGAGAAATAAACCTAAAAAAGAATTACAGAGAAAGAAAAAGAGAAGAGGGGAGGGAGAGAAAGAGAGAGGAGAGAGGGTAGCATTCATCGGAAACAGAAGAAACAAAACCACAAAATCAATATGCAAAGACTCTAAACTTGGGTGATCAGTCTCAGAAAATATAATTACTGTTTAATGGGTTTAAAGAAATGAGTCTTGAAATACAAATAAGAAACAAGAAGCAATAAATATTTGTTGCAATTTAAAAAATCAAATAAAAGAATTCTTGTAAGGAAAAATGTTATAATTGAAATTGAAATTAAAAACTCAGTGGAAGGATTAAGCACAGCTACACAGGTGATTAGTGAGCTAAAAGGCAATCCATATAAACTGTTCAAGTTCAGCAAAAATACAGAATAATTGTTTTGTCTCCTAGTGCTACTGTAGCACCAATACCACAACTTGAGTATCTTTAAAGAACAAAAAATCTGCTTTCTCACATTTCAGGAGGCTGGAAATCCAAGCTCACTGTCTGGCTCTAAGAGTAGGTCCTTCTTGATTGGCACTTGAGCCCCTTGGTACTCTTTGGTTTCTGATTTGTGTGCGTGTGTGTTTAAGTCTATTCTATTATTTTTATGACTCAGCAAATGATTAATGTTCGTGTCCAACCTACTCTGGTCTGATTTCATTAACATCTTTTTAAAATCATTTTATTTGGGGTTCATACAACACTTGTCACAATCCACAAATAAGACCTTATTTCCCAATAGGGTCCTCTTTGTAGGGACCACTGCTGTCAACACTATTTGCTGCTGGGTGGATCCCAAACTCATAGCAACAATGTTTGTCAGACAGCATTGTATGTAACAGGGCTCTCAGTGACTTTTTGATTTTAGGGGCTTGGGGTTTTGTTTTCAAAACAGATAGAGTTTTCCTTCTGATCATAGACTTGAACCCCCAATCTTTCAGGTATCAGTCAAAATATGACCTGCACCACCCATGACTCCATTACAGGTATGGAGGTGGGGGTAGGATTTCAACACATATGTTGGGGGTGAGGAGTTGTGGCAGTCATGTGCTTATGTTAATTTTATGATTGAAATGTAGGGATGGAGTGTAGCCTGTTAATCTGGAGATAGCCATTGAGTAGCCAATGAGGCCTCTATGTGGGAATGGCTTTCTCCTGAGACTTCTGGGAAATCTCGAGATATTTACCTTGTGAAGAAGAGAAGCTATCTCCCCCAGTTGTTGGGAGTTAGTCTCAGAGATGATGAATCATGAAGAAGACAAGATGGCAGCGTCTGAGAAGCTGGAGGAGCCAGCAGAGAGACCACATGGCTTTGCCCTGATGGAGCCAGACCTCTGAAGCTGGAGCGGCATGCTGTTGATGGACCCTGAGCCCTGGAAGCGAGGAGCCATGGGGAGACCCCTGCCAGTGCCAGGATTCTGCACCCACTGACCTGTGACTTCATGAGTCGCAAGGAGACTTTGTAGACTGATTTCGGGCATATGGGTTAATATCGGACTTCTGACTTTGTACTGGGCTAGATTGGGATGCCTTCTTAGTGTCACCTTCCTTTTGTATATAAACCCTTTCCTTATATCCATATGTATGTCTATGAAATTTGTTCCTCTAGTCTGCCCGGATTAACACAGGGGTAGAAGACACACTTTAATTTATAACTGTAGAGAAAAAAATCTAAAAGGCTGAGCCCTGGTGGCGTAGTGGTTGTGCGCGGGACTGCAGCCCACTGGGATGAAGGTTCGATTCCAGCTCCACGGAGCAAAGGCTGGGCCTCCTACTCCCACCACCTGAAGGCAGTGATGCCCACAAAAAAAAATCTGAAAACAAACTTAATAGGTATATGATAGGATACATACATTGAAGAATATCTCAGAAACTCTAGAAAGAGAAAATAAAGAGAACAGAATTGGGCTCTCTTGGAAAATAAAGTGGCTGAGAATTTTCCTGAAAGATAGCAAGTTTCAGGGGCTCGATTATCTCAAGCAGGATGAAATCAGAAAGATATCAATACATAGATATTTTATGGTGAAACTACAGAGCAATGAAGAAAAGAGAGGATTTTATTTAGCAAGAACTACACACACACACACACACACACATACACACATGAAGAGGAAAATTAGATTATATGCTGAGAAATGGCAAGAAGAAAGACAAACCTTATCTACACTGGCTATTCTCCTGCTCCCCATCTGCCCAGGTTGATGGCCACAAATCAGTACTCACACATACCTCCACTCTCCGTCCTTCTCTTACCCTATTCAGACACCGACCATTCCTCCCACTCTCCTTTGCTGGGTTTGATAATCTTTTGCAATGGGTTTATGTGTTAGTCTGGGTTGCCTTGAGAAACAGTCATACAGGCTCATTTGCATATAAGAAAGAATTTTTTATAAAGAGCAATTATACATTAAGAAATCATTCCAGCCCAGTCCAGAGAAAGTCCATAATTCCGATATTAGCCCATATGTCTGATACCAATCTATTAAGTCCTCTTCAGAGAGACAAACCACATGCAATGATGCCAAATGCAGGAAGATCACTGACCAGTGGTTGAGGAGTCTTGGGGATCCAGTGGCATTGCAAGCATCTCAGCACTGGCAGGCTTCTCATGCAGCTACTCCAGTTCCGAGACACTGGCTGCCAGTAGATTGTCTTCACGTGGCTTGTCAATGAGGATGTCTCATGGGACTAAGCCTAGAGAGGGAGTGTTTCCTGCCTCCAAGGAGGAAATATAGGAGTTCCCAGAATCCTCCGGAGAAGGCCATGCCTGCACAGAAACCTCATTGGCTATATCATGATTGACAGACTAAACCCCACCCCTACACGCTTAAGTTTTAAAATGACACCAGATTATGTAACTATCATAATTTATAAGGAATGTTGACTGGTTACCATAAGGATTGGTCAGAATTCATTAAGAAAAGATCCTCTCTTTTTAAAATCATTTTATTGGGGGCTTGTACAACTCTTACCACAATCCATACATCCATCCATTGTGTCAAGCACATTTGTCCACTTGTTGCCCTCATCATTCTCAAAACATTTGCTTTCCACTTGAGCCCGTGGTATCAGCTCCTCATTTTTTCCCTTCCTTTCCCACTCCTCTATCCCTCATGAAGCTTGATAATTTATAAATTATTATTTTGTTATATCATATACTGTCTGACATCTCCCTTCACCCATTTTTCTGTTGTCTGACCCCAGGGAGGAGGTTATATATAGATCTTTGTAATCCGTTCCCCCTTTCTACCCCACCCTCCTTCTACCCTCCCAGTACCACCACTCTGACCACTGATCCTGAAGAGATCCTCTATCCTGGATTCCCTATGTCTCCAGCTCCTATCTGTACCAGTAGGCATGCTCTGATCTAGCAAGTTTTGTAAAGCAGAAATGGTAATGGAGAGGGAGGAGGGAAAAAGCATTTAAAACCAGAGGAAAGTTGTATTTCATTGTTGCTTCACTACACCCTGACTGGCTTGTCTTCTCCCTGCAACCCTTCTATAAGGGCTACAGATGGGCTTCGGGTCCCCACTCTGCACTCCCTCTCATTCACAATGATATGATTTTTTGCTCTTCGATGCCTGATACCTGATCCCATAGACACCTTGGGGTCACACAGGCTGCTGTGCTTCTTCCGTGTGGGCTTTGTTGCTTCTGAGCTAGATGGCCACTTGTTTACCTAAAGCAACAGTCTTATCTGCAGCAGTACCTCTTCTCAGCAGTGGTCAAGTCTCTCTGGTCCTCAGTCTCTCAGCCCTGTGGTCCTTGTCTCACCCCAGTGGAGCACTGGTGGTTTAGTGGTTACAGGTTTATCTGTGATCTGCAAGGTTAGCAGTTCAAAACCTCCTGCTGCTCGGCTGGAGAAAACCATGCCTCTCTACACCCGTCTAGAGCTGCTGCTTCAGTCCTCAGTGGGCGTTCTGCTGTAGCGTTCTGCTACAAGATCATTGGCAGTCAGCATGGACCCGACTGCAGTGAGTTGGATTGGAGTTGGTCTCACTCCAGACTGAGTCCGTCAGGGCAGGCAACATATTTGACTCATTTCAATAGCCTCACCCGATAGTCAGTGCTCACGAAATGTCAGCCAATGCTTACTTGATGAATTGAAGCAGACTCCACAGGGATCAAAGGCTCCACGTGGATCTCCTGGTGTCTTTGAGTGCAGATGATGCTGCAAAAAACTGGGTGATGCTGGAGGCCTGAACACACCAGAGTCAGGACACTAAACCCCCCAAATAAACTGAATTCATTCCTACTCCTCAGCACCCTGGAGCACAGGGAATAGCTGCTCCACAGGGCTTCTGAGACTTTATGTCTTGGGGAGAATGGACGGCCTCAGCTCTCTGCTAAGGAGTGGCTGGTGACTCAAGACAGTGACCTTTTCAATTAGCAGCAGCACTGCAAAACCCTCGTATCCACATTAGGATGGGTGACAGCTCCTGTCCTCGTTTCCTGGTGCTCCTATAGCAGAAACATCACAGAGTGTGGCTCTAAGAACTGAAGTGCCTTTTCTCACCACTCATGTCAGCATCCTGGCCTTTCAACTGCCTTCCTGTGGTTCACCCCAGATATTCCCTGATCACGCCTAGGTTGCTTTTTTTAATGCGTCAGAAATGGTTCAGCTGAGGGCTCATGTACACTGATATGACCCTATTAGCATAACTGCATCCACAGGTATTGCCGCTAGGATTCCGGTGGATTGTCGATCACAATTCAATCCATCCTGTGCCAGAATTTCACCTGGACTTTCAGCAGTGAATAGAGCTTTAGCAAGGCTGGTGTGTATGAAATTTGCAAGCAGAGAATTAAAGTTCAGGGAACCAATGTAATTTACTCAGGGGACTCAGAAGCAGATCTCAGATACATAATAGCAAAGGCTTGCTTGTTTTTGCCGTGTTGTTAAGCCCTGTGTACAATGAGCCAAATGCTGCTCTCTCCTGCGCGGTTGTCACAGTTGTTGTTATGTTCAAGTCCAATGTTTAAGGACATTGTGTCAATCCATCACCTTGAGGGTCTTCCTCATTTTCTCTGTTCCTCTACTTTAAAAAGTATGAGGCACTTTTCCAGGGACTATCTCTCCTTACAACATGTCTACATGAACACTGAGACTATATTTATTCCAAAGCAGATCCGTTTGTTCTTTTGATGGTCTGTGGAACTTACAGTATTCCTAACCACTGCCATAGTTCAAATGCACCTGTTATCTTCTCATCTTTCATGCTTACAGCCCAGCTGTCATATGCACACAAGGCTTAGTCTTCAAAGGGCCATCCTTGCTCTTCAGCACCTTAAAGAAGTCTGATATAGCAGATTTCTTCAGTACAATGAGTCATTGGATTTCATGATTTCTCCTTCCAATAACACTGATTTTGGAGACAAGCAAAATGAAATCTTTGATAATTTCTTTCCTCTGTTTACACGATGTTATCTCAGCTGTGAGAATTCTGGTTATGTTTGCAATGAGGTGTTACCTATTATGACTTCTGACCTCCATGTAAAGATAATACAACTGTAAAAAAAATAATGTAATGATAACAAGAGGTATTACACCCTAAGACTTCTACCACTTATCTGTCAGTTTGTCCTACTGCTGTGGCTTGTGCATTGCTATTGGGTGAAAAGCTATGTCACGGGTATTTGAAATGCCAGCAAAGCTCCCCATAGTGACCAGTTTCAGAGTTCATAAATTAAGAACAGACAACGAAGAAGGACTCGGTTCCACCTTCAGAAAAAGAAAATGCTGAAAATCTTATGCATAGCTCCAAAGCATTGTCAGATGCTAGAAACCTACACAGAGGAAACACAACATTGTCAGAGATTTTGCAGGGAATTCGGTACTTGAAATGTGACTGAAGAGAAGCTGATTTCTTGGAGGGCAGTCACCTTGGTGATGTCAATCATATAAAGCCTGTGATAGTGGAGCCTTCTGTATTTTCATTTGCTGATGGGACATGACTCAAGGTAAGGAGGAACAGGTGGGAACATCTTCTAATGTTCGGAAATTGGAATGTGTGAAATGTAAATTTAGAAAATTGAAAGTGTTCCAAAATGGAATGGGATGCATAAAGACTGATATCCTGGCCATTAGTGATCTAAAATGAACTGGCATTGGCCATTTTGAATCAGAAAATTGCATCATTTACTATGCAAGAAATGGCATAATCAAGAGGAATGATGTAGCATTCGTTGTCAGAAAGGATCTTGATAAATCCATCATGAAGTACAATGCTACCTGTGATAAGTGTATCTACCTCACTTCAAGGAAATATCATCAGTGCAACTATTATTCAAACGTATACATCAACCACAAAAGCTAGTGATGCAGAAATTGAAGAATTCTGCCAACGACTTCAGTCAAAACTTGTTCAAACACTCAAGCAAGTTGCAGTAATAATTATAGGTGATGCAAAAGTTGAAAACAAAGAGAAAGAAACAGTAATTGTACAATTAGACTTGGTGATAAAAAAAGCTGGAGATTTCATGTCAGAACATTTTTCAGAACTAATGACTTGATCATAGCAAACAACTTTTTCCAACAAAACAAAAGGCAATCATACACAAGGATTTCCTTCCATGGAATACACAGAAACCAAATCGACTCCATTGGTGGGAATAAAACATGGAAAAGTTCCATATTAGGAACTAAAATCAGACCAGAGCTGAGAGTGGAACAGACCATCAATTGCTCATATGTAAGTTCAGGATAAGACTGAAGAAAATTAAAGTAAACCCACAATAGCCAAAATTTGACCTTCGGTCTATCCCACCTGAATCTTGAGAATGCTTCAAGAACAGATTTGATGCTTGAGCCCTAAGGGCAGAAGATCTGATTAGCTGTAGGAGAACCATCATTCATGAAGAAAGCAAAAGATCATTTAAAAAAAAACCAGGAAAAAATAGAGAGGATGCAAGTATTTATCAGAAGAGACTCTAAAATTTGCGGTTAATTCTTGAGAAGATAAAATAAATGGAAGAAAGGATGATGTCAGAGTTGAATAGTAAATTTCAAAGACCAGATGGAGAAAGCAAAGCCAAATATTATAATGAAGCATCCAAAGACCTAGAATTACAAAATCAAAAAGATAAGAATATGATTAGCATATCTGAAATGAAAAGAACCCAAGGAAAAAATATGAGCCTCCAGTTGCAATCTTGAAAGATTCTATGGGAAAAATATTCAAAGACGTAGGAAGCATCAAGAAATGATGGAAAGAATACATAAAGTCATGGTACCAAAAAAACTAGTTGGAATGCCACCATTTCTGGAGGTAGTGGAAGAGCAAAACCCAATAGGGCTGTAGGAAGAAGTTCATGCTGCACTGACTACACTATCCCCAAAGAAGACCCCAGCAATTGATGGAATGCCCATTGAAGTGTTTTAGCAAGCTGAAGAAGCACTGGAGGCACTCATTCATCTATTCCAGGAAATTTGGAAGACAGTTCCTTGGTCAACTGATTGTACGAACTCCATATTTGTGCCCATTCCCAAGGAAGGTGATCCAAAAGAATGCTCAAACTATAGAGAACTATGAGTGATATTGGACGCAAGTAAAATTTTACTTAAGATCACGCAACAAAGTCTGTAGTAGTACATGGACTGGAAACTGCTAGTGTTCAGAGGGATATTGGCTCAAAGCAGAGAATACCATAAAGATGTTTGCTTGTATTTCATTGACTATGCAAAGGCATTGAATTATGTGGACCATCCTAAACTGTGAATGACCTTGAGAAGAATGGGAACTCCAGAACACTTCGTTGTGCTCATTCTGAGTTGTACATGGATCAAGAGACAGCTTTGTGGACAGAACAAGGGGACATTGCATGACTTACAATCAGGAAACGTGTGCATCAGGGTTATAGCCTCTTGCTGCACTTGTTACATCTGTATGCTGAGAAAATCATCAGAGAAGCTGGCTTACATGAAGCAGAAATGTGGCATCAGACCTGGAGGAAGGCTTACTAACAATGCGCCCTATGCAGATGACACAGCCTCATGTGCTGAAAGTGAAGATCAAGGATACCAACCTTCAGTGCAGATTACAATTCAATGTAAAGAAGGCTAAAATCCTCACAACTAGACAATCGATAATATCGTGAGCAACTGAGGAAACTATTTTTTTTTTAAGTTTTACTGTTGATCTATATGGTTTTATTTTGGGGGGGGGGAGGGGAGGCATCACAGCCTCTGGTGGTCGTGGGAGCTACCCAGCGCCACTCCTGAGAGCCACCGCTGGATTTGAACCGCCAAGCCCACGGGCTGCAGTCCCGCACTCAACCCCTTATTTGTCCAGGAATTTGTCTTGCTTGGATCCATAATCAATGGTCATGAAGCAGCAGTCAAGAACTCAAAAAGCAAATTGCAACAGATGTGCTGGACAAAGTGTCTCTAGCGTGTTGACAAGTTAGGATGTTACTTTGAAGATAAGGTGCAGCTGACTCACCATGGTATTCAGCATTCCATCATTTGCATGTGTACGTTGCACATTGAATAAGGAAGACCAAAGAAGGGTGGATGCATTTGAATTGTGCTGGAGAAGAATAATTTGGCCTGCAAAAAGGACAGACCCTTCTGTTTTGGAAGAATTCAGGCCAGAATACTGACAGACAAGATGACCACTTCATCTTACACGATTTGGACATATTGCCAAGAGAGACCAGGCCATGGAGAAGGACATCATGTTTGACACAGTGGAGGGGCAGGGCAGGAGGGGAAGTTTGTCAGGGAGATGGGTGGGCACTGGGGCTGCACCGATGGGTTTAGGCGTAAGAACATCTGTGAGAATGTTGCATGACCGTGCAGGGTTTGTTCTATTGTGCCTGAGGTCACTGTGGGTCAGAGTTGACTCGAGGCCGCCTAACGGCAACCGCATAGTAAGGTTTCAGTCTTTGATCTTCATCAGCAAGGGTATAATGAAAAATAGATCTGTGGTGCACACTCTTTCTGATTTGAAACCATGCAATATTCCCTGGCTGCATTTGAGTCACTGCCTCCTCGCATGTTTATCGGCTTCACATGAGTGCAAGGAAATGTTCTGGAATCCTCATTCTTTACTGTGTTGTCCACACTTTATTTTGAAGCTTCTGTGTATGCACTACTCACAACAGGAGAGTCATAGATGGCATTGGGGTACCTATATATTCAAAGCAAGAACCTCTATTTCCTGACTCCCTCCGAGAAAGTTATGACAACAGAGAGGACCTTGACATTGCTGGAGAATATTTGATTTCCAAGAGCCCCCAAGTCTTGAACCCTGGTATGTTTGCAAAAGCTTCCTGACTTTTGTCAGGAGGAATCAGGGGTTGCATATGCTTGTTGTCACCTCAAAGTTCACGACTTTTTCAAATTCAAAGAAATTTTTGTCTTTCTTTTGATCATCTCTTTTTTTTTTCACACAGAAGCCATGCTTTTAATAACTTCACAAGTGACTGCCTTTGCAGTAAAATGTGTCAACCACAATGAGCTAGAGAAACTGAAAGTCTGCCGCTGCCTTCATATCACCCAGGTTTCCATCAGTGGAGCCGACAGGCATCTGTGCTGTCGAGGGACCCGCGCACACACACTCGGGTGGAATAAGGTCTGTGATGTGTCCCGATGTCAAGGTCCTGCTTCTATTATTGGACTCTACTGATGGAGGGCATTCTCATTGGGGGAAACTAGTTGAGCGCACAAAGAACACGGTGTATTATGTTTGTAACTTCTTGAATCTCTATGATTATTTTAAAAACTGGCTTTCAAAAAAGTTTCTTGCACACACTGGGGGCTAAGTAGAAATAAATTAGTGTTAGCTTTATTGTTGGTTTTATTGTTGTCATGGTTGTTTCCCTTGCTTTTCTACACTTACCCATAGAAACTTTGATATTCTATTAAAATCCATGACATTTTTAACAAAGATACAGATTACTCAAACATAAGAGCATCAAGCCCCTTGTGGACTATCATGTAAGTTAAATTTTTTGATGCCAAAGACATTTCAAATGCTGTGCATAAAGTCCACTGTGCGTGCTGACCCAGTCAGCCATTCCTAACAAGACCAAGTGACTGGTCACAGGAGCCCTGGAAACACAATTGTTGGTACAAGGTAGAAGGTTCAAGCCCACTTCCCTTCCACTGGAGAAAGATGAGCTATCTGGTTTTGCAGAGATCTACCGTCTCAGAAATCTTACATAGCATAGATTCCCTTATTTGGCCGACCACCTCACTTTCCAAGCAAAAATTATTCAGTGTCTCCCACGCAATTGAAAACGTTTGAAGTATAGCCCACAATCCAGGTTAAAATATAGGTGTCTGCCTGTGCAGCCTGGGCCCCCAACACCTCCCGGGAGGGGTCTCACCCATCTTGAGAAACACCACTATATACAGTAGCTGTGGCACAGAGGGAGGGACATCTCAAAGTCTCTTCTGAATTCTGAAAAGGGAGGAATAGGGAGCTCTGACCTTTACTATTGGTGATGATGCTTCTCTTTCTATATACACAATGGGGGTGGGGTGGGGTGGCAGTCATGTGCTTATGTTAATTTCATGACTGCAAAGTAGGGGTGGAGTCTAGCCTGTTCATCTGGAGATAGCCATTGAGTAGCCAATGAGGTCTCCATGTGGGCATGGCTTTCTCCTGAGACGTCTGGGAAATCTCGCGATATTTCCCTGGTGGAGATGAGAAACTCTCTCCCCAGTTGTTGTGAGTTAGTCTCAGGGACAACAAACTAGGGACAAGACAAGGTGGCAGTGTCCGAGGAGCTGGAGCCAGAGGAGAAGCCACAAGGCCTTGCCCTGATGGAACCAGACTTCTGAAGTTGAAGAAGCCACCTGGAGACCCCTGCCAGCACTGAGTTGCTTCTACCACCACTGGATGCTGTTGATGGACCCTGAGCCCTGGAAACGAGGAGCCATGAGCGGGCCCCTGCCAGCACCGAGACTCTGCACCCACTGACCTGTGACTCCATGAGTCAGAAGGAGTCTTTATAGACTTGGGTCAGGCACATGGGCTAATATCGGACTTTTGACTTTAGGTTGGACTGGGTTGGGATGTTTTCTCAATGTCCCATTCCTCTTGTATATAAACCTTTTCCTTATATCCATATGCGAGTCTATGAAATTTGTTTCTCTTGTCTACCTGGACTAACACAAGTGGATACAAAGTGTGTGGGTGCTTTTGGAAAGCTGGAGACAGAGGCGCTATTTGGTTTGCCCATCTCTCAAGCAGGGAGACAAGGGGAGTACTGGCTGCACTGGCTGGTCACAGAAGATCCACATTCTGTTTCCAGTCTTGCCACTTACTGTGTGTTCTTGGACTGTCCCCTATAAACCCTCACCAGCCAAAGGGGGGTTGTTTATCTACCTTTAACAGTCCAGATCGTGGGGAGAATTCAGTGAGCCCTTGGATATGAAAGGGCCCTGTGGTCTGCAAAGTTGGCTACTCTTTCTGTGTTATGAGTGTCACCTTGAATGTCCCTGCCCCCGTCCTGGTTCTGTTGAAGACTGGCCTCTTGTGAGGGAGCAGAGAGATACCAGCCCTCATGTTTAAGGCGAAACTTGAAGCTGAAAGTAGTGGCTCAAGAGTGGACATTTGCACATACTTCTAGGTCTCAGAAAGACATGCTCCAGGTCCAGACAACCTCAAATCCCATCCCATCCGACTCTTGCCTGACCACTCGGCTGGATGGTTGTGTTGAGATGAACAAAAGGATTATCTGAAGGTCACCACAAGAGTATCAGCTAGAAGAACACACACACACACACACACTCACCCACCCCACCCAAGTCCCCAAACCCTGGTAGCACACTGGTTAAAGGGTTAATGGTTCAAACCCAGCAGCAGCTTGGGAAGGAATAAGAAACCTAGCAATTTGCTCCCAACCTAGAAAACGGCATGCTTTCATACACTGAGTCAGTATGCATCTGCGCTGAATGGAGAGAATTTAACAGCAACAAATTGGAACACCATGAATAGAATTTCAACTCTAAAACTCAGGAATTTCCAGGAGCCCAAAGGAAAAGGTGAACTTCACTGCTTGGTCTGCTCTGCCACCTGGTGGCCATTTGCTAGATGACACCAGTAGATTTGCCTCAGTGCAGGAGAAACGTTTAGTTACTTGCACACTCAGCAACAGACTAGTGCAGATTCTCACGATTTTACAGCCAGAGGGGATTTACTAATGCCTGGCGTGAAGGAGTCTGTGTGGGTGGAGCTTTGGAGGGTAAGAAAAGACATCGTGGTATAGGTTGCACCATTCACATCAGTATAGATGAGGTATAGTCCGACTAACATGTGAAAAACAGGTATCTTGGAACCCTAAGCCTGGCTGTGCTGGAGAAGAAAGATGTACACAGCCTGTTCCCTGGAAGGCAGTTCAGTTCAGCCTCAACAGGAGATGGTCAATGTTAAGCAATATGGTCCCAGACTCCTTTGATCAAACTCACAGAAGGGGCCCTTACCTCTCCTGTGGTCAAAATCAGCTTCTAGATGAGACAGAGTCTCATCGTCTGCAACTTGGAAGGGATCATGGAACTCTTTCATTTAGCCTTCCCCCTAACTGAATATTCCTACTGTGTCAGGCAGGGTTCTCTTAGAGAAATAAAATTCAGGACACTAGTAATTATTTTTATATATTTATATATTGAGAAAGATATGTAAGATAAAAAGAGAAAAAGTTAACTATAAAACAATACAGATTGCTCAGTGCAACTCACTTGCATGAGGCAACTAGATGACTGGCAAGTCCTTCAATTCTTGAGGGCCACTGAATAGTCCTCTGTAGGGCAATCCAGGCTATCTGGTTACAGACAGCAAACAGCAGAGCAACAGTCACCAACAGTCAGCCAGATAACAGAGTCCAACAGTCCCCAGCTCAAGAGATGTATATCCCAGGAGCCTGGCGAAGTAGGGCTTGAAGGATCCTCAACTCACAGCAACACAGTCCACAATTAGGTGTCCCACAGATAGTGTTGCTTGGAGATCGAGGCACAGGACGAACAAGGCAGCTCTCTGGTCTGAAGATCTGGAAAACAAGAGAAAGAGAGGGTGGGACTTGCCAAACCCTTCCTATATCTGCCCTTCAATTCATCCCGCATGTTCATTGGCTGTGCTGTCACAACAGATCCACCAATCTTCTGTGGCCATGTTGGCATAACAAACCTACCCATCACAATCCACCCCTTGCCAACATGGCACCTGTGCACAATTTTTTACCCATATAGAATTTCTAGACATCAATGAAATCAAGCTTATACTTAACATTAAACATCTATCATACATATAAATGAGAACATACTGAGTTTAGTTGTAGCTGATATATCATACATGAGCAAAGAAAAAAATCAATAAGCTAATAAACAGAAAATACATGAATAATCACAACCCTCGCTTCTACAATTGATCACGTGGTCATAATTGGTAGGTAGAACTACCTTCCTCTACTATCCATTCTGTATTACCTTTGCCCTCAGCAATCACTTCAGCTGGTTGTGGTTTTTTGCCTGGTGGGGGGACCCAGACCTTCATTCCTGGGGGTCTAGGTCATTAGATGTCCTGTCATGATGGGTTGCTGTAATTTACCATTAACTTTTATCACAGGGCATGGTAGCACTAAGAGTCAGCCTATGGGATCTCTTGGATTCCAGATATATTCCTCTTTACCCCCATTATGTAACACCAGTCCAATTTCTTCTTGATAATCTGGATCAATCACACCACTCAGTACAGTGACACCCTTCCTGATCTGTTGATCCAAAGGCATGAGAAGCCCAAAGTGGCCAG